>CAUYLG010027036.1:0-65285 GCA_963573385.1 Cacajao melanocephalus
TAGCCTGGGCAGTAGAACAAGAATCCTGTTCTCTCTCCCTCTTTTCCTTCCTCTTTCTTTCTCTCGTACAGTCTTTTTTTTTCTTTCTTTCACTCTCACTTTCTTTCCTCTCTTTTTCTTTCTTTCAAAAAATTTAAAAAAAATAAAAAAAAAGAAATGAAATTTAATTGCAGCCTGTGGGATTTAGATTAGATAAAAAGTTAAGTCTGACAATGAAGGCTGGTACGGCCTAGAAAAAATAACTGAATCTGAAAAAAATGTAAATGAGATTCTCTCACAGGTTTTTTTAGTGCCCCTTCCTGTTTAGATTCTGTTGTTACCTGGCACTTCTTTTGCCAGGCTAAAAAAAAGAATATTGCATAATAACATTACAACAATCACAATGAAAATGTTTAAAGGAAAAAACCCCACAAGTTTATTATCTTGAATATTAATTATTTTCACTTTTTTGTTTCCTTTCATTCTTTCTCCCTGTACACAATGGATTATGCTTTGTTTACTGTTTGTGCATCTCATGATAAATTTTACTAATTATTATTTCACAACATTTAACACATTTTAAAGCATAATACATCAATTTATACCAGTGAAATGTAATGGTGAATGAAGAAGTTTATTTTCTTTTATGGATGACAAAGAATATAGTACTAATGTTTTGGGAGTTTTTATAGAATTAAGCAATGGAATGGTTACTCTTCCTGCAAAAATAGGTAAGGTCAGCATTTGGAGTATAAAGTAAAACACTGGCTTTTTGGACTAGATTATTCCGTAGTGAAAAGGTCACACTGTGTCTGGTCCAGGAGCACTTACTGGCTGGCTGGACATGCTTTAGGCCAGAGGTCCACAACCTTTTTGGCACCAGGGACAGATTCTGTGGAAGACAATTGTTCCACGAACTTGGGTGGGAGGGGAGATGGTTTGGGGATGAAACTGTTCCACCTCAGATCATCAGGCATTAGATTCTCATAAGGAGCATGCAACCTACATCCCTTGCATGTGCAGTTTACAGTAAGGTTTGCGCTCCTATGAGACTCTAATGCCCCAACTGATCTGACAGGAGGTGGGGCTCAGATGGTAACGCTTGCTCACTGCTCACCTCCCACTGTGCAACCCAGTTCCTACCGATCCACGAACTGGTACCAGTCTGCAGTCTGGGGGTTGGGGCCCCTGCTTTAGACAGCAGACCACTTGCAGGAAGACCAAAGATGGAAGAGGATATTTTTAGCTTCATAATGTCTGCCTAGCTCACCACTGTATTCCTAGAGCCTAGTATAATGCCTAGCCCAAAGCAGAAGTTCAAAAAATGTTTACTAAATGAATCAATGAATACTCGAAGACTGAGTATGGATTGTGCAGTATGCCGCATTACAGCCATGCTAGTGTACAGGTAGAGCAGCCCAGCATATGTGGGTTGTGCTGTCTTTTGTTTGCAAAGATGGTGTTACTAGCCCAGCAAAGCTAAGCTGTTTAATTGAGTTAAATGTTAGTACTGTATTGCCCAGAAGCCTTTGACTTCAGAACAAAGCTTTATTCCTTTCCCCTACTCTATTATTGGATTCCTTTTAGGAGAAACAGGGCTCAGTTTCTCCTAAAAGGAATCCAGTAATAGAGTAGTAAATTTAAGAAGTATGATAAATCTCTACAGCTTCATTTTTAAAATTAGTCTTCCCAAATTACAGAACTTAACCCTGAGGAAACTATGGCAAAAATAATACCAACCTATAATAAAACAACTCTTAGGATTAGAATGGGACATTTGATTTGTGGTTGATGGCAGGACAATGGGTTTTTCCTTTTGTTTTCTTTTTAAGAATTTCATTAAGATTGTTATTATGTGCAATATATTTTTAATATGAAAAAATATTGAGTTACTATTTCAGGATGGGGGATGATTAGCCTCATATGATTTTTATAATTCTTTTTTCTACTATTCTATATTTAACTTTTTTTCTACATAAATTATAGAAACATAAACTTCAGTAAAAAATTTATAAATGCAAAATATGGCCTGGTGCAGTGGCTCACACCTGTAATCGTAGCACTTTGGGAGGCTGAGGCAGGTGGACTGCCTGAGCTCAAGAGTTCATCCTGAGCAACATGGTGAAACCTTGTCTCTACTAAAATACAAAACTTTAGCTGGGTGTGGTGGCGCATGCCTGTTGTCCCAGCCATGTAGGAGGCTGAGGCAGGCGACTCACTTGTACCTGGGAGGTGAGATCACGCCACTGCACTCCAGCTGGGCGACAGAGTGAGACTCCATCTCAAAAAAAAAAAAAAAAAAAAAAGCCACCCAGTCATAGTTATTGTATCCTCCATGTTCCCATTGCATTTTTGCATTTCTATTATAGCACTTTTGTTTCAATGCTTTATGTAACAAGGTCTGTCTTACCCATATACTGTACTTAGATACTGAGACATAACTTGTAAATTCAAAGTCACCGAAAGCCATGGGAAAGGTGAGTGTCCAGCTTGCCTTCTAGCTTTGCAAAGGGAAGTACTATTCATACACTATACTCTAGGCTCTTTGGGAACAGAGATTTTTATCTCATACCTCTAACTCTTAGCACAGTGCTTTACATGTGAAAAGAAATTGTAATAAATATCAATAGATGTACCTAAAGAAGCAGAGAAAGAATATATGCAACACTTTTCTTCTAATACTAACAAACCTCTAAGTTTCATTTGCTACATAGTCCAAAATGATATAATTCGTTTACCAGAGCTCTGCAGCTCTCTTCCAGTATATTAAAATTTAACTCCTTAAGTCATCCATTCAGTCTTTAAACAAACATTTATTGAAAATTTACTATGTGGCATATCCATTGTTAGCTGCTGGAGCTACAAAGATAGATAAGTTAGATAGGGTGGCACATGCCTGTAATCCCAGCACTTTGGGATGCTGAGGCAGGTGGCTTGCCTGAGCTCAGGAGTTTGAGACCACCCTGGGCAACATGGTGAAACCTCGTCTCTACTAAAATACAAAAAAAAAAAAAAAATTAGCTGGGTGTGGTGGCGGTCACCTGTAGTCCCAGGTACTTGGGAGGCTGAGGCAGGAGAATTGCTTGAACCCAGAAAGCAGAGGTTGCAGCAAGCCAAGATTGCACCACTGCATTCCAGCCTGGGCAACAGAGGGAGACCCTGTCAAAAGATAGATAAGACAGTCTTGCCCTGGAGATGCTCATTATATGGGTGGGAGGCACTTATAAACAAACACTTAGAGTACAGCTTCTTAGTTCAATGATTGAGATATGCACATAGAACAATGAAGCTGGCCCAAAACTGGGGTTTACAGAAGTTTCCCAGAGGAGGTGGCCCCTGAGCTGAGTGTTAAAGAGCTGGCTATGAATTAGTCAGGCAAAGCATATTCCTGACAGAAGTGCGGTGTGAATAAAGGGACAAAGACAAGAATAGCACAGTGCACCACAGAGTTCAGCATTGCTGGAGGGTAAAACTGTGGCAGGGAGTGGTGAGTGATGAGGCTGGAGGGGAGGGCAGGAAGCAGGTCATGAGTGCATTGCTGGCTGCCTTATCAGCTTAGACTCTCTCCCGTGGGCAGCAGGGAGCTGCAGAAGGGTTTTAAGCAGTGGGTGACATTACTGGAGATGATGATGATGATTATTATTTTGAGACGGAGTCTTGCTCTGTCGCCAAGCCGGAGTGCAGTGGCGCAATCTTGGCTCTCTGCAACCTCCGCCTCTGGTTTCAAGCGATTCTTCCACCTCAGCCTCCCAAGTAGCTGGGACCACAGGTGCGTGCCACCATGCCCGGCTAATATTTGTAGTTTTAGTAGAGACGGGGTTTCACTATGGCCAGGATGGTCTCGATCTCTTGATCTCGTGATCTGCTCTCCTTGGCCTCCCAAAGTACTGGAGATTATTTTAGTGGCACTGGAGAGAACAAATTTGAGGGAGACAAAAATGTGAAAAAGTGTAACTTCTTAGGAGGCATTTGCGTAAATGAGTAATAGATTTGTGTTTAATAATCATTGCTAACACCTACTTAGTACTTAAATGACAGGTAGTAAGTAAGCGTAATGCAATAGTCTTAATATTTCACACAATCTTATGAGTAAATCTTAGTATCATTTTCATTTTATAGCTAATGAAACAGACATAAACAGTTAAGTAATTTGCCCAGGGCTAGTATCAACCCAGGCATTCTGGTAAATCTTATGTTTTTTTTTTTTTTTTTGAGACGGGGTCTCACTCTATTGCCCCAGACTGGAGTTCAGTGGCGCAATCTCTGCTCACTGCAACCTCTGCCTCCCAGGCTCAAGTGAGTCTCCTGCCTCAGCCTCCCGAGTAGCTGGGATTACAGATGTGAGCCATTACTGCCAGCTAAGTTTTTGTATTGTTAGTAGAGATGGGGTTCACCATGTTGGCCGGGCTGGTCTTGAACTCCTGACCTCAAATGATCCACCTGCCTTGGCCTCCCAAAGTGCTGGATTACAGGTGTGAGCCACAGCACCTGGCCAAATCTTGTGTTCTTAATCACCATCCTGTTTGTTTAATTTCTGTCTCCTATATTAGAATGAAGCTCTATGCAGACAAGGACTATCTTGGTGGTGCTTTCCACTGTGCCAACACAACTATTTGTTGAATAAAATTAGTAAATAACCTAAGTGGAAGAAACTATGTACAGATTTAAGAAATCATCATGCACTGCTTAACTATGGAGACACTCTCTGATAAATTTATTGGTAGGCAATTTCATGGTTGTGTAAACATCATAGAATGTACTTACATAAAACCTAGAGGATATAGTGTACTTCACATACAGGCTACCTGTTATAACCTATTGCTCCTAGGCTACAAACCTGTATAGCATGCTACTGTACTGTATACTGTCGGTAATTGTAACACAATGGTAAGTATTTGCTTACCTAAATATAGTAAAGGTAATGTGTTGCCTTACGATGATGTTAGATGTTGACTGCTAGGCCATCACCAGGTGATAGGAATTTTTCAGCTCCAATGTAATCTTATGGGACCCCTATCGTATATGCAGTCCGTCATTGACCAAAATGACATATGACTGCAGCTGGATGCAATATTGGCATCCAATTATTTGGCCAACTTGGTGTTATGAACTGAATATTTGTCTTCCCACAAAATTTGTATGTTGAAGTCTAACAACTCCCAGAGAGGCCTCTAAGGAAGTACAGTAGTTACGATTAAATGAGGGAATAAGGGTGGGCCCTAATTCAACAGGATTGGCGTCTTTCTAAGAAGAGAGGACCAGAACCTATTGTTGCCTATGGACATGCACTGAGGAAACGCCACGGACAGAAGGCAGCCATCTGCAAGCCAGGAAGAGCATCCTCACCAGAAACTGAGTTGGCCAGAACCTTGATCTTGGACGTCAAAGCCTTGGATTGTGAGAAAATAAATTTCTGTTGTTTAAGTCACCAGTCTATGGTATTTTGTAATGACAGCCTGTGCAGACTAAGACAATGATTAATAGGATGAGATGTATGCAAAGGAGAGCTTTCTAGCCTGGGAGACTAAAGGGACAAGTGTTGCCACTGATTGGGGATAGAGGTCCATGAAGAAGAAGAGTAGAGATTTGTTGTGATCAAGGAGTAACATTAATTATTCTGTACTTAGGGTTCACCTCACTCAAATATAGAAATATAGAAGTTAGGTATTTAAAACCATTTATTCAACACATGTTTATACATCCCCTAGCCCTGGTAGTCATTGTACTTGTCCTGAGAATACAAAGTGAATAAGATTCATTCTCTGCCCTCAGGGAACTTATAGTCCAATGGTAAGAAATACTGTTCCCTTTTGTAAACCTAGTACTCTAGTGTGAAAGACCATTTTCCTTTTCCCCACTTCTAAAGACTTGCAACTCATAAGAAGTAAAAAGATAAAATCCATATGGACCAAGTGCTCTGGAGTCACATGACCTGAATCTGAATCTGGGCCATGGAATAAACTAGTGGAATGATGATTTTAGGGTGGCCGAATAACCCTTCTGGGTCTTAGAGTCATCTCCTGTGACTACAGAGTTGTTTAAGACTGGATAAGTGAAAGTATATAGAAATGTTTTGTCAAGTGCAATATGCATGTTAGCAATTACTGTAATTACAAAGCTACATTACTAACCTGCGGAAACCAGTGGTGAATCAGCCATGCGCAGCAATCAGAGGCGAAAAGGCTACCTTTGAACCCTGTGGGTGGCAGGAATTCCCGGATGGAGGAAGAAATAAGACGGGTGTAGCAGGGAAAGAATAGGCTTTGGGGTCCTACAGATGTAGTTCACATCACAATTCAGTCGGTTATTAGCCATGGAAAGTTGTGCAAGTCATGTTATTGATCTGAGCTTTAGTTTCTTCATCTGTAAAATGGAGTTAATAACATCTACCCAGGAGGGTTGGTCTGAATACGCAAAGGGCCTGGCATGGTGCCTAGAAGAACTGTTGGTGCTCAATTAATGGTAACTGTGGCTCCTATTAATATCATCGTTTTCCTCTTCTAACTTCTAAGGGGTTTGTTGGTGGTTAAGTTACTTGAGATGCAAGGATGTAAGGAAAATGGAAGAGCTATTAAAGACCTACTTAAAAGTTATTTTTTAAAATTATTTATTTATTTATTTATTGTTTGTTTGTTTTTGAGACAGAGTCTCTGCCACCCAGGCTGGAGTGCGGTGGCATGATCTTGGCTGACTGCAACCTCTGCTTCCTGGGCTCAAGTGATTCTCCTGCCTCAGCTTCCCGAGTAGCTGGGACTATAGGCGCACGCCACCATGCCTGGCTAATTTTTTGTATTTTTAGTAGAGACGGGGTTTCACTACATTAGCCAGGATGGTCTCAATCTCCTGACCTCGTGATCCGCCTGCCTTGGCTTCCCAAAGTGCTGGGATTACAGGCGTGAGCCACTGCTCCTGGCCGTATTTATTTATTTATTTTTGAGACAGAGTCTTGCTCTGTCACCCAGGCTGGAGCACAGTGGCGCGATCTTGGCTCAGTGCAACTCCACCTCCAGGGTTTAAGCAATTCTCCTGTCTCAGCCTCCCGATTAGCTGGGATTATAAGTGCGTGCCACCACACCTAGCTAATTTTTGTGTTTTTAGTAGACGTGTGGTTTCACCATGTTGGCCAGGCTGTTCACAAACTCCTGACCTCAGGTGATCTGCCCACCTCGGCCTCTCGAGGTGCTGGGATTACAGGCGTGAGCCACCATGCCCAGCCAAAAAAAGATATTTTTAAGGGTAAAGAAAATCAGTTCAACCCAGCCTTTCTCTCCTAACCTATGGTGCAAATGTATAACTCCTAAAGAAAATGACCACTATGTTATATGGCTTTCAACCTGAGAATATCCACCTTGTTCATTATGTCTTACAGTAGATCTACCAAGCATTATTAATAAGGGATCTCTGAAGGTAATGCTTCTCAAACTTTAATGCCACATAGGAGCCACCTGGAGGCTTGCTAAAGCATGGATTTTCATTCAGTGGATTTAGGGTGAGGCATGAAATTCTGCATTTCTAATAAGCTCCCAGGTGAGACTCATGCTACCGTTTCATGGACCATATTTTGAGGAAGTAGCAAGGCTATGAAAGGAAGTGGAAATATCTTCCTTGGCATGGTATTCTCTGTAATGGCCTGCTTCTCTTTAGTGATCTGCCTAAATACAAAGTAGCTTTTAATAGAACACTAAAGGAGCTTCTCTTCAGACCAGGTTTAGAAATTCTGCACAGGGATTCATTTCAGATCAGTATCAACTTTTTGGAACAGCTTACTATGTACAAGACACTGTGTAAGATACTGGGGATATAAGAGTTAATATGACAATTCCTACTTCAAAAGACTGCTCACTATGTCCTGTATATTGCTAACCAACTGAGGACAGTTTTCTTGTCTCCCCTGTTGCCTAAAACTGTATAGATGTTTAAAAAACACTAAATGAGGCCAGGTGCAGTGGCTCACGCCTGTAATCCCAGCACTTTGGGAGGCTGAGGCAGGTGGATCACCTGAGGTCAGGAGTTTGAGACCAGCCTGGCCAACATGGTGAAACCCCGTCTCTACTAAAAATACAAAAATTAGCTGGGCATGGTGGCACACGCCTGGGAGGCAGAGGCAGGAGAATCACTTGAACCCAAGAGGTGGAGGTTGCAGTAAGCTGAGATGGCGCTACTGCATTCCAGCCTGGGTGACATTGACAGAGGGAGACTCTGTCTCAAAATAAATAAATAAATAAAAATGAATAAATGAATGAGTTCATAGGAGTTTCATTTAAAATGTCTTCTGTCAGCACATGATAATGAGGCTACATTTTAATATTTAATATGATTTCAAAATATTGTGGCAGGAACAAGACTCCAGATTTGTTTGTATTCAAAGTCCTAAAGATTACTTATGATGCTAAAGTAATGAGATTGAATTTTCTTTTCTTTCTTTCTTTTCTTTTCTTTCTTTCTTTCTTTCTTTTCTTTCTTTCTCTCTCTCTCTCTCTCTCTTTCTTTCTTTCTTTCTTTTTTCTTTTTCTGCTTGCTTTCTTTCTTTTCTTGAGACAGAGTCTTGCTCTATTACCCAGGCTACAGTTTAGTGGCACAATCATAGTCTACTGCAGCCTCGGGCTCAAATTATCGTGAGATTAAATTTTTGACAAAATAATTTATACAAAATGCAGTCAAATAAGAGCACTGCTAGCCACAAGGAAGTGATATTTGAAGCCTGAATCTAAAGTCAAGAGATTGATTTTTTGTTTTTTGTTTTTAATAAACATGCCAACTCATATCAGATGAGTGCCTACTTCAAAGTAGTTATTCTGGAAAGTTCTACACTTATTCTAATTATGTCCCTGTTTCCAAATTATGATGTCTCTAGTTGCTTTCAGAGTTTGTGAGATAGTCTTTTGAATGCTCTTAATGTTGATTCTTGAAAGTAGATTTGATTTTAAAAAACAATCAAGGGTTCTGGGCCAAATTTGGTGAACTAGGGGAGAGTCAAACTGTGTAATGCCAAGAGGGGTGACTCTAATGCATCCAGGCTGATTTTTCTTGAGTAAATTTGTAGTCACCAGAAGGCACTTTCTGAAGATAAACTCAGACACAAAGTAAACATGTTATAAGCATGACATCAGGCTTGAGTTTGCGGAGGAGAGTTGGAGGATGGTGACTGCACTGAAGGAAACCCCACTCATTTGGATGTGCAAGTTTTCTAGGATCTCCTCTACCCAGAGTACTTCCTCAGATCTATCCTATTTCACAGGACCACAGTTCCTAGAATTACAAGGATCCTACTGCCTCAGTCAACTTTTATCCTCCAACCTGAGCACACCCCATCCCTCACCAGGGTCTTACTGTTTCGTACGGTGGTGGGATTACAGCTCACTGCAGCTTTGAACTCCTGGGCTCAAGTGATCCTTCCACCTGGGCTTCCCAAAGTGCTGGGATTTCAAGCATGAGCCACCGCGCCCGACCTGAACCTGAGTACTTGATATGTGTGCAATCAATAGCTGATGGGAAGTTAAATATGGGGAAGAACATCTAAGGTGTTTGGGCTCAGTCTGCATGATTCAAAAGGTAGAACTAGGAGGATTTGGAGACACAAACTTCTCTTTTTAAGGAAGACATTGTCAGCCACTGGAGCTGTCCAGCAACGGAATTAGTTTGCTCTGTAAATAGTGAGCTTTCAGCCCTGGGAGGAGTTTAAAGCAAAGGCTGCTTGTATGGGAACCTGTAGAGGTGCTTCCTGTAATAAGTGGAGAGCTATGCAATGACCTTCAAGGCTATTACCGACCTACACAATACCTGACACTTGGTAGGCCTTAGAAAAACACTGGTGGAATGGAATAAATAAGGAATATGGTGCATCTTGTGAATCTAGTAGAGGGGAAGAGGCCTGGAGCTCAATCTGGAGCAAGAAGTCAGGTAGAAATGAGATGAAAATAGCCAGGGAGCCAAGAGGTAAAGTCTTCCTTGGGTTTTTGGTACCAGAGGAGAGAAATTGCTTTGGGTACCTAGAGCCTCACGTGGTCAGGAAAGGATAATACCTTTGAGGGGGATAGGAGTTGGGGGAGAAGACAGACTACTGCTCACCCTTCTTAAACTCCTCCAGTACCGTGTCCAGTCGGGTGTCGTTGAAGACGCAGTGCAGGGGCCGGTTGTAGAAGCGGGTTACGGTGAGGAGCGGGGTGCAGTCGTCGGGGTCCACGAAGGCCAAGTCTTTGACAAATAAAATGTCGACAATGTTGTGACGCTGGTCGCCCTCGTACACTGGGATACGAGTGTAGCCGCTGCGCAGGATCTCGGAGACAGTGGCGAAGTCGAGCACCGCATCTGAGCGCAGCATGAAACAGTCTCCCAGGGGAGTCAGGACCTCTTCCACCACCTTGGTGCGCAGCTCCAGGGCACCCTGTATGATGTTGAGCTCCTCCTTGACCAGGTCGCTGTAGGGGTCTGCTGCCCGCAACGTCTCCAGCAGCTTCTCCCGCGTGTAGAAGGTGCTGATCTCCTGGCGCAGCGCCCAATCGAGCAGGCGGCCCAGCGGGTAGCACACTGGGAAGGCGGCTGCCATCAGAAGGCGGGTCAGGCACACGCTGTGCGAGGCAATGGCCAGCCCGTGCCGCGAACACACCGAGTAGGGGCAGATCTCCGCGCCCAGGAATACCGCGCCGGTGCACACAAGCGCCGGCAGCCATGGGAAGTGGATCCCCTCTTCGCTGTAGTCTTCCCCAGTTCCCCCGACGCCCGGCGGCAGCGAGGCGTACAGCCAGCCAGCTAGGGCCGCGTTGGCTCCGGCTTGGCCCAGGAGCAGGGTGCAGAGCAGATGGGTCCCTCTGCCGCGAACAGCCTGCACACGGCGCGCCTGCTCCTGCTCGGCTGCCGAGCCGCTGTTCCGCAGCACCCGTAACTCCACCGGGTCCAGCGACAGTAGGCTCAGACGCAGGCCGCTGAACAGGGCCGACAAGGCTAGTAGCAGGAGCGCCCCAAGCGCCCGCAGCCACGCAGGGGGCAGCAGGTCCCCGCCTGGGCCGTACAATCGCGGGCGGACGCGCAGCAGGAAGCCGCCGGCGGCGCCGTGGTGGTGCCAAGCGCGCCCATCCCAGGCGCAGAGTGAAAAGAGCTTCCCGCCACCGCCCGCGCCACCCCGCTCCGCCTCGCCTTTGCGCAGCTCCCGCACCCGCACCTGGACCAAGGCTGAGCCTGCCACGCCCCCGGGACGCAAGGGCCCCAGGACCTCCACGTCCGATGCCCAGTCGCTCTGCTCCCGGCAGCGCTGCGGTCCCGGGGGCCGCGTGGGGACTGCGCTGGGAGCCACGCCGCTACCGCCCGGGGGCTCCTCGATGAACACGAGCCGCGGAGCCCAGTCGCTGGTGCCATTCTCTCCCGAGGAGAGGGTCGCTGCGGGCACCCTGGCGGCGGTCGCTGGCGGTCCTGGCTGGAAATAGACACGCAGGAGGAAGCTGGTGCCTTCGGCGGCTCGCAGGGTGCCCCCCTCCAGGGACACGCGGCCTCCAGCAGTGTCCTCGGGCCGCAGGCCCAGCAGCCAGGCGGCGGCGGCTGGGGGCCGAGGAGACAGGGAAAAGAAGAGCAGGAGCACAGCGCCTCGGCTGCAGCAGTCCCGGAGCCTGGCACCCACCGCTGCCGCCGCCGCCGCGGCCGCCGCCATCCTGCACCCGGCGCGGCTGCACGTGATACTGCAGAAAGCCGAGCGAGAGCTGGAGGGAGGAGGAGCCGGAGCTGGGAACCCAGCAGCAGGCAGGTCACCACGTGTACGCCCACTGCGCGCGTGGGCTGGCGGCAGTGGGCATTCAGACTCCCCCTGGGCAAGGGGTCCCTGCGGGAGGCTGGAGGAGGCCAGGCATCACTGTACCGTGCGTAGCCGGTACACACTTCGGTGTATCTGAGCTGCAGCCTGGGAAAGCCTCGGCTTGGAGCACAGCCTCCTACTCCAAAAGTAAGGTGCCCCTCTGCGAACTCCTACCCGGCAGTAATTCTCTGCTCGCTTCACCGCTTCCTCATTGGCCAGGGAAATTTCCCAGCTTTTCGATTCTCCTGCCACTTGCATTCCCCCTTCTGGTCAAAAGAATATTCTGGAGTCAGGTCTTTAATATGTGAAAACTTTTAGTCCCAACTCCAGCCGCCGTTTCATATTGTAAAAATTTCTGAATTATTTAAGTTCAATTTTTAGTTAAGATCCGAATGTCCATCAATAAGAAACTGTTGAAATAAATGATGACACCACTGTGCAATGGAATACTATGCAGCAAGAAAAAATAAGAAGGTGGATCCATTGTATACGTGATATGCAAAAAATATCCGAAGTAATTATAGGAAAAAAGCAAGGTGCAGAACAGCAAGTATAATATGCCAACATTTGTGTTAAAAGTATTTATGTATAAATTTGTACACACACACATTTATGTGAGACAGATTTATTTATTTATTTATTTATTTATTTATTTATTTATTTATCTTGAGACAGAGTCCTGCTGTGTTGCCCAGGCTGGAGTGCAGTGGCAGAATCTTGGCTCACTGCAACCTCTGCCTCCCAGGTTCAAGCGATTTTCCTACCTCAGCCTCCTGAGTAGCTGGGATTTCAGGCATGCACCATCACACCCAGCTAATTTTTGCATTTTTAGTAGCGATGGGGGTCTCACCATGTTTGAGACCAGCTTGTCCAACATGGTGAAACACAGTCTTTACAAAAAAAAAATACAGAAAATAGCCGGGCGTGGTGGTGGGCACCTGTAATCCCAGCTACTGGAGAGGTAGGCCATGTTGGCCAAGCTGGTCTCAAACTCATGACCTCAAATGATCTATCTGCCTTGGCCTCTCAAAGTGCTGGGATTACAGGCATGAGCCACCGTGACTGGCTGGTTACATCTTTTTTTTTTTTTTTTTTTTTTTTTTAGATGGAGTTAATGAAGTGCAAAGGTGCAATCTTGGCTCACTGCAACCTTCGCCTCCCAGGTTCAAGTGATTCTCCTGCCTTAGCCTCCCCAGTAGCTGGGATTACAGGCACCTGCCACCATGCCCCGCTATTTTTGTTTGTTTGTTTGTTTGTTTGTTTTTAGTAAAGACTGGTTTTCACCATGTTGGCCAGGCTGGTCTCAAACTCCTGACCTCAGGCGATCCGCCTGCCTCGGCCTCATAAAGTGCTGGGATTACAGGCATGAGCCAACATGCCTGGCTGGTTACATCTTAATTATAGTACAATATCAAAAGCAGGAAGTTGATATTGGTGTAATGTGTATAGTTCTCTATCATTTTATCACGTATATGGATGTTTGTGACCATCACTGCAATCAAAATACAGATCTATTATCACAAAGACCTAGGAGGGAGACTTTCTTGTTAAATTCCTTGTATTGTTTGAATTTACCCTGGGACTATATTATTTTTATGTATTTATTTTTAAACTTTATATAGTAAAATTTACTTTTTGGTGTACTTCTCTATGAATTTTGACAAATGCATATACATGTAACCATCACAATCAAAAGTAATTCCATCACCCCCCAAAATTCTCTTACTGTCCTATTGTAGTCAACCCCTCCCTTCATCTTATCCTCTGGGAACTACTGATCTGTTCTCCCCTATAGTTTTCTTTTCCAGAATATCATATAAATAGAGAATACAGTCTGTAGCCTTTTTGGGTCTCCCTTCCTTTGCTAAGTTAGCATAATACATTTAAGATTCATGTATGTTGTTGTGATTTTTAGTAGTTCATCGTTTTGTATGGATGAGTAGCCCTCCATTATATGGATGTGCCACAGTTTCTTTATTCATTCAACGAAGAATATTTGATTTATTTCCAGTTTTTAGCTATTATATTAGTTATTATTAATAGAAGTGGCTATAAATGTTTGTGTGAAGGTTTTTGTGAGAACATAAATTTTTATTTCTCTTGGGTAAATTTATCGTAAGTCTGTATTACATTTTAAAAGATAGTAAACCCAGCTACTTGGCAGGTTGAAGTGGGAGGATCTCTTGAGGCCAGGAGTTAGAGATCAGCCAGAGCAATATAGGGAGACCCTGTCTTTAAAAAATTAAAAATTAAAAACATTAGCCAGGCATGGTGACACATGTCTGTAGTTTCATCTATTTTGGAGGCTGAGGGAAGAGGATCACTTGAGCCTAGGAATTTGAAGCTGAAGTGAGCTATGATTGTATCACTGCAGTCCTGCCTGGGCAACAGCATAAAACCCTGTCTCTAAAAATAATTACTAAATTAAAAAGAAACAATAATTTTACATACTACCCTTGGCACCTCTGATTAATGTACAAAATCATCCCTATGTGTGAAATCTCATTTTCCATGGCATTTGTGATATGCTATTGTCTCAAAATACACTAGATCCTGGCCACTATAAGCTGCTTCTTGCATGGGCTACTTAAGAGACAGAAAGGAGATTTAATCTTAAGAGGAAATATTGAGGCACTTATTGGAAGTATAGGGGAAGGAGGGAACTGGGGTCAACCATATCATTGTTTTTCTTTTCTTTTTTTTTTCTCTCGAGACAGAGTCTTGCTCTGTTGTCCAGGCTGGAGTGCAGTGGTGCAGTCTCGGCTCACTGCACCTCTGCCTCCTGGGTTCAAGCAATTCTCCTGTCTCAGCCTCCCGCATAGCTGGGATTACAGGTGCGTGCCACCATGCCTGGCAAATTTTTGTATTTTTAGTAGGGATGGGGTTTCACCATGTTGGCCAGGCTGGTCTTTAACTCCTGACATTGGGTGGTCTGCCTGCCTCGGCCTCCCAAAGTGCTGGGATTACAGGCGTGAGCCACCTTACCCAGCCGATTGTTTTTCTTAAGCACAAAATGGCTCTTACGTCTCTCCTGACAGTAGACTTTGTTCCCTTCCCAGCCTAAACTCCTCAGCGCAAAGATACCTGTTATCCTAAGGATTTTCCCACCTCTTATAGGTCACAGACCATTATCATAATTACAATACCACTTAACATCTTTATCAAGCTTTAGAGTTATGAAGGAATTTTGTATTTATTATTCCATATACACAAGAACCCTGGGAAGTAGGCATGATTATACCCATTTTATAGATTAGGTTAAATGACTGGTAGAACTTCTTTGGACCCTAGGTTGATGCGCCCTTTACCTGGTGGAGCTGACCAAAATAAAACCTTTAAAAAATATTAGAGCAGGAATTAAAAAACTGAAATTTCTGATTGTAATTATATGCTTATTAACAACAAATTTTAATACAGAAAAGCATAAATAAAAATATACTATGACCTACCAACAAGGGATAAACACTGTTAACATTTTTATACTCCTTTTTACATTTTCTACGTAGATGAGTAACTGAGAAATATGTACACATATACACATATATGCTCTCCATATAGTTATATATTTTATAATTGAATATGTATTATATATGTAATTCTAGTCAGCTCATGTTACTTAACACATTAAGAGCTTTTCCCCAATGTAATAAAAAATCTTTCATAAATGTCATTTAAATAAATCAAATATACTTTATATGTATTATATATATATTGAGAAAGAACTGTAAGAATGAGCCTATTCCCGAATGCACCAGCTCTATTATTAACAAGTGTTAGGCTTGGAAAATCAATTCATTTTTCTGGGCTCATTTCCTCATTTGTGAAATGTAAGCTTTAAGCTCCCTACCCTTTCATGAGTCAGTGAGTAAGGGCTAATGTACACTGGGTGAAGATAATCTAGAGAGACTGAGTACTTTTCCTTTTACTGAACAAGAGGTTCTGGAAAAGTACTGGCTTTCCAGAGCACTGCTGTAACTGAAAGGATTCCTGGGGACAGGTTCAGGCAGTGTGATTCTCCTAAGGAAGAGCTGCCAAAAATAGCTCCCCAGAATCTGAATGTTTACTGTCTTCTTAGCTTACAAGATGGGCGCTTCCTCACTTCTCAGAGAGATGGAGGAAATAATACCTCTAATATCATGACTATGCTATTTCGGAATGTACATGTTAAAATGCTTTTGTTTATTTCATTTCTTGTTCATCCATTCCATAAATATTTGTTAATTAACAAAGTGCCAGGCCTTGTGCTAGATATTGAGCATATCTGACACCTTCTTTGTCATCTTGGAGCTTAGATTCTCCTGAGGAAGACAGACACAAACCAGAAATTGCCTACCTACCTAATTAATTAATTACTACCATAAAGGAGTTGTTCAAAGTGCCCACAGGATGTATGGGACCCATCATCTAGAGAAGAGGGTCTGGGAACTCTATCCACAAAAATTGGATGTTATAAAAATAAAGGAATTTATACATTAGAAAGAACACAAAATTATTAAAATTTGTATCTTCTATTCCTTTTTTGTACTTTAAAACTATGATAGCATGTTAGTAATATTCCTGATAATATAATCTGTTAGCTTTTTTTTTTTTTTTTGAGGCAGAGTCTTTCTCTGTCACCCAGACCGGAGTGCAGTGGCATGATCTCCACTTACTGCAAGCTTCACCTCCTGGGTTCAAGTGATTTTTGTGCCTCAACTTCCTGAGTAGCTGGGATTATAGAAGCAAGCCACCACTCCCAGCTAATTTTTGTATTTTTAGTAAAGATGAGGTTTTGTCATGTTGTCCAGGCTGGTCCTAACCTCCTGACCTCAAGTGATCTGCCCACCTCGGCCTCCCAAAGTGCTAGGATTACAGGTGTGAGCCACTGTGCCCAGCCTGTTAGCATTTATTGAGTGCTTGCCATGTGGCAACTACATTATCCCTTTTAATTCTCATAATAGATGTGAAAATTGAGGCTCTGACTGGGTGACTTTGTTAAAGGCACATGATCAATGGCTAGCAGAGTTCAATGGGACACATAGTTTGAGTCCAGAGTCTATAGTTTCAAAAGTTAGGAAAGCAGTAATACCAGGTAACCTTTACAGAAGGCTTACTACGTATCATGCATAAATTAACTTATTTAATTCTCATAAGAACCTTTGGAAGAAGGTGTTATTATTATCATTTCCATTTTGCATGAGGAGGCTGAGCTACAGAAAAATTAAGTACATTGGTGTCTAAGCTTATGCAATGGATGGCCAAGGCACTGCCAGTACACCACACTGTTTTACACAACACTACATTATAACTATCTGTTGTACTTTTGTTCATTTACATACATCGTTTTACATAGCTGCACTTACAATGTTCTTTTTTTTTTTTTTTTTTGGAGACAGAGTCTTACCCTGTCGCCCACGCTGGAGTATAGTGGGCAAGATCTCGGCTCACTACAATCTCTGCCTCCCAGGTTCCAGAGATTCTCATGCCTCAGCCTCCTGAGAAGCTGGGATTAAAGGTGTGCACCACCATGCCTGGCTAATTTTTTTTTTTTTTTTTTTTTTTTTTTTGTATTTTAGTAGAGACGGGGTTTCACCGTGCTGGTCAGGCTGGTCTTGAACTTCCGACCTCAAGTGATCTGCCTGCCTCAGCCTCCCAAAGTGCTGGGATTACAGGTGTGAGCCACTGTGCCCAACCAGTTGCACTTATGATGTTCTTACCATTGTAGTATTCTAATTTTTTTTATTCCTCATTACAGCACATTTTCTCTCATTATACTGTAATATGCTTTTCCTTTTTTCTTCCTTCCACCCTCAGTTGTTGTTGTTGGTAGTGTGTGTTTGTTGGTTTTATCACAGGCACAGAAGATTGAGTCTTCCTCAGTTGATAGTTGATGCTACACTAGCATGATTGGCTATAAAAATCCTCTTTTACCCTATTCTAATCCCCAATCTCATCCCTTCACCCTTTAGATAGCCACTCCAATATTGACTGATATATCCTTAAGTATGTATATATCCTCGTAAAATACTTAGTATTGGTTTGTGTGTGTTTTTCTTTCATTGAGATATAATTTACATACCATAAAATTCCCCCTTTTATTTTTATTTTTATGTTTTTTAGAGACAGGGTCTTGTTCTGTCACCTAACCTGGAGTGCAGTGGCATGATAATAGCTCGCTGCCCTCTTGACCTCCTGGCCTCAAGTGATCTTCTTGAGTAGCTGGGACTACAAATGCACACCACCATGTCCAGCTAATTTTGTTAAAAATTAAAAAAACAACTTTTGTAGAGAGGGAGTCTCTTCATGTTACCTAGGCTGGTCTCAAACCCCTGGGCTCAAATGATCGTTCTACCGTGGCCTCCCAAAATTCTGGGATTACAGGTTTGAGCCACTGCACTCGGCCAAATTGACCCCTCTAAAGTGTACAATTCAGTGATTTTTTAAAAAAAGAATACTCACAAAGTTGTTCAACAGTCACTGCAATCTATTTCCAGAACATTTTCATCACGCCTAACATAAATCCTGTACCCATTCACAGTTTCTCTCCATTCTCTGCTCCAAGCCTCCAGCAACCATTAATCTACTTTCTGCCTGTATTTGTGTTTTTAATTTTCATAAAACGTACTATAGAACTTGTCCTGTTTCTTACATTTTCACATAACAGTCTTTGTGTAAGATCTGTTCATGTTGCTGAATACATACGTGGTTTGGTGTTCTAAATGCTGCATGGTGTTCCATAGTGGATAGCCAGAACATTATTTTTGTCCATTCCTTTGGGATGGACACTTAGGTTACTTACCACAACTACAAATAGAGCCACAGTGAAATCCTTGACCATGATTCTACTGGATCTGTGAGGCAATTCCTTTAGGATGTAGCTGCTGTGGGACTGTTGGGCCACAGTATATGGATTCACTCAGAACTGGTTTTCCACCAGTAGCGCCAAAGGTTTTTTATTTTCCTACAGTATAGCCTACATTTGGTATTGTTCACTTTCCAATTTGGCTAAGCTGATGGACATGAAGTGTTATCTAATTTTTTAAATTTGAATGTCTTTAATTCCTAGCAACCTTATGCCTCTCTTCATATATTTGTTAGCCTTTCAGGTATAAAATTGGGGACTAAAATTTTGAGCTGGCATTTAAAATACATCTGTTCTCTTTTATAGGCCATTCCACATTTTACAGAACTTCACATATGAAAACATGAACCTATGCTTTACTGTGCTTGAATCTCTGGACCCAACTCAGACAGAAGCTGAGAGATACAGCTTCCATGCCACAGTGTAGAGCTGGCTGCTTCTACACCTGCCAGTAGAGCAGGCACAAGGCAATCTAGACTTGTTAATGCCCACAAGAAATGATTAATTTTGTGTACAGCATTTCTGAGATAAGCTGTTTCTATTAGTTAATAAGAGAAGCTGCCTAGGCTAGGGAGGTTTTTTTTTTACCAAAAAGGTTAAGAAGTTTTTTGGGAGGGAGTAAGTAATCCCAGCATTGAGGCAGTCAGAAGGTCAATCCTACTTTGGCTACCAGTTCATTCAACAGCTGAATCAGGGTGGGGTGTAAGACTAGGTCACAGAGAGCCAGGAGCAGAGGTGGTAAACTCAATGAAGCAGAAAAAAGTTTGAAGATGTTTTCTTTACAGAGAGGAGATGAAAGAATGGAAATTTGTATATATGTAATTGGCTTTGAGCATTGTGTGTCAGGATAATCAGGATCTTAGCTGGGTAGGGGAACAAGGTCTCTCTGATTAAGACAGTCTTTAGCACAGTTAAACCTTCATTCTTTTTCTTTATAGAGCAATGGTTCTCAAATTTTATTGTGCGTAAACATAATATAAATCACCTGGGGAGTTTTTTTTCTTCATTCTTTTGTTTTTTTTCAAGTTAAAAAAAATACACAGAAAACTGGTAACAGTGGTTGCTTCTCTGAAAAGAAACTGATAGCTAGGGAACAGGGATAGGAGACTTTTTTGACCTTTTAAATTTTGTATGATTCAGATACTCATCCCAGTCAAAAATAATTGACATTCCTATCTCCATTTCCATTCTGTATGTCTAGAATAGGACCCAAGAATCTGCATTTTACTACGCATCCCACGTGATTCCAATAGAGCTGACTGTTGGCTCAGTCTTTGAGAAACAATGATATAAAACAATGGTTCTTAACCTTTTTGCAGTTTACACACTCCCATGAGATTCTTTTGTGTGCGTGTGAGACAGAGTCTCACTCTGTCGTTGAGGCTGGAGTGCAGCGGTGCCATCTCAGCTTACTACAACCTCCGCCTTCTGAGTTCAAGTGATTCTCCTGCCTCGGCCTCCTGAGTAGCTGGAATTACAGGTGTGTGCCACCATGCCCAGCTAATTTTTTGTATTTTTAGTAGACATGGGGTTTTGCCATGTTGGCCAGGCTGGTCTCGAAGTCCTGACTTCAAGTGATCCACCCACCTTGGCCTCCCAAAGTTCTGGGATTACAGGCGTGAGCCATCATGCCCAGCCCTGCCCCCCGCCATGAGATTCTAATGAAATCTACGGCCTTTTCCCTAGAAAACCGCTATCTACTCAAGGACACAACAATGTAAACATATCATGAATACAATCACAGGGGTGCATGGGAATCCCAGTGTGCCACCGTGTCTGTGATCCCCATGTTAGGGATCCCTGATATATAGGGTTGTTCATGTCAAGGACTGTTTGTGTGTGTGTGTGTGTGTGTGTGTGTGTGTGTAAGAAAAGAGTAGAGACAAATTCTACTTTTGATGAATGGGCTCATTCTCCATTTCTAGAACCAATACCTAACTAATAAAGGAACAGAAGATGAGTCCCTCAGCACTTCCCTCCTAGCTACATCCTGTTCACAAACATGTTAATGAAAATTTCAGATGACCCTAAAAGAAGACATGTTGCAAACACCAGGAAAGCCAAATAAATTATATAAAACATTAACAATATGGCAGAGGGAATGACACTCAACTTGGAAAGATTTCAAGCAGAAGCATCTGGGGAAAAATAATGGGAAAGAAATTTTTTCATGAGGCGGGCAACACCTGGAAAATAGTAATAGCTGTAAGAGGCCCTAGGGTGACGCTAAACGGCAAATAAGATACATGTCTGTTGTATAAAATTGTGAGAAAAACATGACATTGGTCTCTTGTCATAAAGCAGGGAGATAATAGCTCTTTCTGTTTGGCCCTAGTGAGATAGCACCTGGGATGCTGTTTTTAGTTTTGGACACTTCATTAGCAGAAAATTGTTGATTAGCATTTGGAAATTTGGAGGCAAGAAACAAGAACAATTAAAAGCATATATTTGATATGACTCAATCATTTAAAACCAATGGCACAAAGGGAAAAAGAAATAATAAAGCTCTGTTAAGTACATTGTGTTGCTGAGAAATCAAAGGTCTCTTCAATTTCAGCGTAGAACCACTGATTGTTTAGAATAGGAGGGACTTTGGAGATGAATTTTCATGAACTTTAAGTTCCTGAGCCATACTAAAATTTTGTTAGCTGAGCAGGTTGCTTGGGACAATGCATTTCACAGAGATCTAGAAAGGGTCTTCTTAAAACATAGACTGATATTATTTACCTGCTTAATACCCTTCAGTGTCTTCTCAGGACATTGAAGATAAATCTAGCCTCTTAACAGGTTACACATGATTCTGCTGAATTTGGCCTTCACCTAAATGTTGGCTTTAGCTTCACTCTCCCCTGAGTTCACCAGTTGTCAGCCACACTGGCCTCTTATTTCAAGAAGTCTCCAAGCTGTTTCCATCCTTGTGGTCTTCGCATTTGCTGCTTATTTCTCCAGCTCCTTGCATTGTTGATTCCGTCTCATCTTTTCTCTGTTCAAGGCCATCTTATCTAAAGTCTTCATCCTCACTCCATTGTTCTCTTTATAACATTATCACACTCTGTAGTTATCCTTATTTACTTGTATTGTCTTCCCCCTCATTAGAATATGAAGTCCAGGAGAGCAAGGATCTTTTCTATCTCACTCATTGCTATATTCCCAGGGCCTAGCATACAGTAATAGCCAACACTTATTGAGTTCCTGACCCTGTTAAGTATTTAATATATATCAACTCACTTAACCCTCACAGTAATCCTATGAGACAGGACCATTATCTCTACCTTACAGACTGGGAAAGTGAAATTAAAAGAGGCTAAGTATAACTTGCCTAAGGTCACACAGCAAGCGGTTGAGCCGGGATTTGCATCTCAGCAGTATGACTTTCCCAGGGTCTAGAGAACAGTCAATGGATCAATTACTTGGATAGTTATGCACTATTACCTTTTTTCGTGTGAGAAATTCTGGTAAATAAGAATTTGCCTCCATATTTGAGAATGTGTGATCTTGAGTCATTTCTTTTGGGGATAATGAGGGAAAGAGATAGTTTAGAAGAGGAAAAGGGAAAAAAACAGGAGAGAAAACATATGGAAGAACAAGATTTGAGCTTTTTGTGATACAGTCTTGGGAGAGGCAAAGGAAGCTAAGAGGAAGTAAAGCAAGGAGTTGTTTTCTGGTCTATTAAGAGGCAGGGAATTGGGCTGGTGTAAGAAGAGTAGAGGGCATATGCCTTGTCATGAACTTACGTATCATGGGCTGAAAGAAGACCTATAACCCTGTATTCTGGTTAGAGGATTGAGAAATACCTGTTTAGCTAGGCAAAACAGACTAACTAAAGTGTGCTGAAAGCCTTTCTGTATTGAGTAAACAAGTGACTCTGTCTCTGTGAACCTGTGGGACCCAGGATAATGGGAGTCAAAGACAACCCTGTGTTATAAAATCAGAAAGACCTATTTGGATGGAGGACTTAATAGGGACAACATCTTCTTAGTTTGCAGATTATCTTCAATGAAGCAAAACAAATTTCCAATCATCTTGTCAAAACTGATAATTTTTTGGCAAGCAAGGGATGATATATTGAAATTATTTGGACACACTGCTATTATTCATGTAGGTGAATAATAATTAACAGCCTTCACTGTTTTATTAATAGAAATGAAAACATATCTATAAAGGATTTCATTGGTTCACTCATGGTGGCCTTGGCTTCTTCAAGCCTACTTTTCCTGACTCCAGTCTTGTTTCTCTCCTCCATTCTTTACAATGCAGAGAGCAATCTTTATACAATATAAATCTAATTATGTTAATCCCCTGCTTAAAACCTTCCAATAGTGCTTTATTGTTCTTAGGGTACATTATAAACCCCTTAATATGGCTTACCAAAGTCCTTCACAATAATTATTTATAATTATATAAATATACAAAAATTATAAATATAAATTATTAAATTATATAATATATAAAACATAAATATAAAAGTATATAAGATAATTATATATTTTAAAATATACAATATATAAATATCATTACATATAACAATATTATTTTATAATCTCATAATTTAATTATAGATGTCGACATTTATATCATTACAAATGTCAGAAGCACCCCTATGTTCCCACAGATTCTTGTTCTTCTCCTGGCATTTATAATATAATGGATAATAGCTTTTTATAAAAAATAATTATTTATTATACATTAAGTTCTGGGGCACATGTGCAGATCGTGCAAGTTTGTTACATAGGTATACATGTGCCATGGGGGTGGTTTGCTGCATCCATCGCCCCGTCTTCTACATGATAATAGCTTATTTTTATTTAATGGTAAGTAAACTAGCCAGTAATAGCTAGTTTTATTTATTGGCAAGGATATGGATTCTGTCATTTCAAGAACTGGAATCATCATATGTATCATTATATTTCCAGTATCTACTACACAGTAAGAGCTGAGAATATATTGTTTGTATAAACAAACAGAAGATTTAAAAGTCCATAGTAGGGTGTTCTACCACTCTGGGAGTTTTTAGAAAGTTCACACTAGGTGGCCGGGCGAGGTGGCTCACGCCTGTAATCTCAGCACTTTGGGAGGCGGAGGTGGGCGGATCACCTGAAGTCAGGAGTTCGAGAGCAGCCTGGCCAACACAGTGAAACCCCATCTCTACTAAAAATACAAAAATTAGCCACATGTGGTGGTGCGCGCCTGTAATTCCAGCTACTTGGGAGGCTGAGACAAGAGAATTGCTTCAACCCAGGAGGCGGAGGTTGCAGTGAGTGGAGATGGCTCCACTGCACTACAGCCTGGACAATAGAGGGAGACTCCATCTCAGAAAGAAGGAAAGAAAGAAAGAAAAAGAAAGAAAGAAAAAAGAAGGAAGGAAGGAAAGAAAGAAAAAGCCAGCCAGCCAGCCAGCCAGCCAGCCAGCCAGCTGGGCCCGGTGGCTCACGCCTGTAATCTCAGCATTTTGGGAGGCCAAGGTGGGCAGATCACGAGGTCAGGTGTTCAAGACCAGTCTGGCCAACATAGTGAAACCCCTTCTCTACTAAACAATACAAAAAATTAGCCGAGTGTGGTAGGGGGCACCTGTAATCCCAGCTACTCTGGAGGCTGAGGCAGGAGAATCCAGTGAACCCGGGAGGCGGAGGTTGCAGTGAGCCGAGATCGCGTCATTGCACTCCAGCCAGGGCGACCGTGTGAGATTCCATCCCGCCCTCCAAAAAAAGTCCAGGCTGGGGTTGGGAAAGGAATAATGTAGTTATTTTCTTGTTTGGCTTTGAGGGAGCGGGGGAAGATACTCTGGGACAAATGGAATCCGATGCTGTTTTGCTCCGAGGGGTCTCCCCTCATTGGCCCTTCTCTGCTGGTGAATTAATATTTTGGCTGAGTGGGGCTGAGACTGCAGGTGAGAGGCTGTGGCCACACAGTCCCTGTGTGAGCCCGGGGCCGGCTGCTCGCCCTCAGCCAGGCCCGCCATCACAGAGCCTCCTCATAGCCTCGAATGAGCGCTTCAAGGGTCATGGAAAGTTCGAGAGCTTCCTCATAGGCCATGACTGTGCAGCGACCCTTCAACACGTGTTTCACCTCTGCCCTGACATTCCATGGCTTGAAGTCCCCAGAACAGCGGACTCGAGTTGACGGAGCCCGCGGAATAATGGTGGTCTCTGGACCCGACCTCCTGAGAGGAAAAGGCCCCCAAGCCACAAGAACTGGCCTGAGCCCCAGCGGAATGGCGTCGAAAGCAGCCAGCCAGTGCCTGGCGGGAGCCTGTGCCCTCTGAGGGGCAGACCGCGGAGAGTCCAAGAAAACCGATGATTAATGTCAGAGGGGCGAGAAGGCTCTACTTCCAAAGAAGAGGGAGCCAGAGGATTATTTTCCGAGGCCAGCAATGGTGAAACGTCCCCGGGTTGGTGGACAGAGGAGGCTGACCACAGCGCAGAGCCGCTGGTACCCGCCCCTGCGCAGAGGGACCCGGAGCTGAGGGTCCCAGAGCTGAGGAACTCGGAGCGGAGGAACTCGGAGGTGAGGGACGTTGAGTGGAGGGACCAGGAGCTGAGGGACCCGGAACTGAGGTACCCGAGCTGACGAACTCGGGGCTGAGGAACCTGGACCAGAGCTGAGGAACTCAGAGCTGAGGGACCTGAGCGAGGGACCCAGAGCTGACGAACTCAGAGATGACGAACTTGGGGCTGAGGAACCCGGATATGAGGAATCTGGACCTGAGGAACCTGGACGGAGCTGAGGAACTCTCAGAGCTCAGTTACCCAGAGCTGAGTTACCCGGACCGGAGCTGAGGAACCTGAGCGAGGGACCCGGAGCTGAGGAACTCAGACCTGAGGGACTCAGACCTGAGGGACCCGGACCTGAAGGACTTGGAGCTTGAGGGATTCGGAGCTGAGGGACTCGGAGTGGAGGGGCCTTGAGTAAAGAGACTCGGAGCTGAGGAACCCGGAGCTGAGGCACCCGGAGCTTGAGGGATTCGGAGCTGAGGGACTTGGAGCTTGAGGGACCTTGAGCGGAGGGACCCGGAGCTGAGGGTCTGAGAGCAACAGGTGGCGGCTGAGAAAAGAGGTGAGCACTCCCCTCTTTGAGGACTCCTAGAGGGACTAATGGGGAGGGAATATCCCAAGAAAATATGGACTCCTTGAATTAAGGGCACAAGATTTGGGGTGTGTTTGTGAAGATGCCGTTGGGGAAGACGGCTGAAAATCCTGGTTGCATTGGGACTTGTAGTTCTGCAGCCGGGTGACCCTATTTATGGAACTGAGGAAGAGATGAGTGGGTAGGACTCAACTGAAGAACCTAGCTGTTATAAAATGTTAATATAAAATCACCACAGAAATCACCACACACTGCCTGTCAATCTGCAAGCCCAGAGACAGATTTCCTTCTTGCTTGTCTTCATTCTATCCATTCTTCCTGTCTCCCCCTTTCCTCTCCTCCCTTTTCACCTCTCTCCTGACTGCTTCTCTTCACCATCACTCCATTCGTCCTTTCATTATTAAACCAGGAATTCTTAACCCTAGCATTCTGGTCGTCTGTGAATGAGGGTGGAAAGAAAAGAACATCTTCGTTTTGTCTAATATCTGAGTAAATGTTAGCATCTTCTTCAAGTGTGAAAACAATCACAAAGCACAGTAATATTAGCAGTACCTGTGACTGTCACCAATAGAAATCACAGGACTGTTAACAGTACCTGTATCTTGGAAATGTCACTCACCTTGTGGCATGTAGAAGTATTTTTGCTCACGACTGTGAAATTATGAGGTATTTGACTTGCTGTGCGATCTTTTACTTTATGTATTAACATGAAAGCATATTTAATGCTATGTCCCTAGTTTTAAAAATATATCTTGATAACTGTACTTAAATAAAATTAGTGTTCTTTGTATACTTCTCATCCATTTCTACTCTTGCTAAGGTGCATGGAAGGAAAGTTGGTGCTGGTCCTGAAGTGACTGACTCGAATCTTTGAGGAACAAATCTTTTTCAGTTTAGGTGGTTTCTTTCTTTCAATAAAATTGAAGAAAGACCTAATGTAGCTATTAACCAATAGATAATTAAACGTAATTTAAAATCATATATCACCATGGGATATTCGGCATATAATTCTGAGGAGATCAAAGGATTTTGTGACATTGGCATTAAGGAAATGGTCACTTTTCCTATCTACTTATTTATGTAAGCAAGCTTTCTCAGAGCTTATATTTAAAAATAAAATAAAAAAGGATTGATTTTGTACATTGACTATTATAAGTGCATAGATTTGTAAAATAAAAGCCACGTTCATCTCATTAAGAGATACAGGCATAACTTAGAGATATCGTGGATTTTGTTCCAGACTAGTCCCTTGAAGTAAGTCACACAAAGTTTTTGGTTTCCCAGTGCATATGAAAGTTATGCTTACACTATATTGTAGTCTATTAAGTGTGTAATAGCATTGTATCTTTAAAAAAAGTGTACATACCTTAATTTAAAAATATTTAGGCCAGGCGCAGTAGCTTATGCCTGTAATTCCAGCACTTTGGGAGGCTGAGGTGGGAGGATCACTTGAGTTCGAGACCAGCCTGGGCAATATGATGAAACCCTATTTCTACAAAATTAGCTGGTAGTGGTGGCCTGTGTCTGTAATCCCAACTACTTGGGAGGCTGAGGTGGGAGGATGGCTTGAGGTCAGGAGGCAGAGGTTGCAGTGAGCTGAGATGGGGCCACTGTACTCCAGCCTGGGTTGCAGAGACGAACCTTGTCTCAAAAAAAGCCAAAATCCAAAACAAAACTTTAATGCTGAAAAATACTAAAGCTCATCTGAGCCTTCAGCAAGTCATAATCTTTTTGCTGGCGGAGAGTCTTGCCCTGATGTTGATGGTTGCTGACTGATCAGGGTGGTGGCTGCTGAAGGTTGGGGTGGCTGTGAAAATTTCTTAAAATAGGGTGACAATAAACTTTGCTTCTATTGACTCACAAAGATTTCTCTGTAGCATGTGATGATATTTGATATCATCTTACCTATAGTAGAACTCCTTTAAAAATTGGAGTCAGTCAGCTGGGTACAGTGACTCACACCTGTTAATCCCAGCACGTTGGGAGGCTGAGGCGGGTGGATCACGAGGTCAAGAGATCCAGACCATCCTGGCCAACATGATGAAACCCCATCTCTACTAAAAATACAAAAATTAGCTGGGTGTGGTGGTGCCCGTCTGTAGTCCTAGCTACTTGGGAGGCTGAGGTAGGGGAATTGCTTGAACCCGGGAGGTGGAGGGTGCTGTACTCCAGCCTGGTGACAATGAGATGCCGTCTCAAAAAAAAAAAAAAAAAAAATAGAGTCAATCCTCGCAAACCCAACTGCTGCTTTGTAACTAAGGTTATGGAAAATTCTAAATCCTTTGTTTTCATTTCAATAATATTCACAGCATCTTTACCAGGAATAGATTTCATCTCAAGAAATAGCTTTCTTTGCTCATCCATTAGAAGCAACTCTTTATCCATTCAAATTTTATCATGAGATTGCAGCAATTCAGTCACATCTTCAGGGCTTCACTTCTAATTCCAGTTCTCTTGCTATTCCCACATCTGCAGTGGTGGGAATCTCCACTGAATTTTGGAACCTCTCAAAGTCATTCATAAGTATTGAAATCAGCTTCTAAATGCCTGTTTATGTGGATATGTAGTCCACCCTTGATTCACAAATGCTCTTAATGGCATCTTGTATTAGTCTGCTCTTGCATTGCTATAAAGCAATACCTCAGACCAGGTAATTTATAAAGAAACGAGGTTTACCTGATTTAAAGCCTGCACAGTTTTGATGGCTTTACAAGAAGCATGATACTGGCATCTGCTCAGCTTCTGGAGAGGTGTCAGAAAGCTTACAATCATGGCAGAAGGTGAAGCGGGAATAGGATTGTCACATGGTGAGAGCAGGAGCAAGAAGGGGTGCCACACACTTTTAAATGACCAGATCTCATGAGAACTCACTGACTATCATGAGAAGAGCATCAAGGAGATGGTTCTGAGCCATTCATGAGAAACCCACCTCCATAATCCAATCACCTCCTACCTGGCCCTACCTCCAATATTGGAGATTGCAATTCAACTTGAGGTTTACATCTAGAATAATAAATCATTTGCAGAAGTTTTCCAATTGACTGTGCCCAGACCTGCTGGATGAATCATTGTCATAGCCATATGAAATGTATTTCTTAAATGATAACTCAAAATTAGAAATTATTTCTTCATCCATGGGCTACAGAATGGATGATGTGTTGGCAGGTATGAGAACAACATTAATCTCCTTGTACATCTCCATCAGAGCTCTTGGGTAACCAGCTACATTATCAATGAGCAATAATATTTTGAAAGGAATCTATTTTTTCTGAGCAGTAGGTCTCAACAATGGGTTTAAAATATTCAGTAAACTTTGCTGTAAACAGATGTGCTGTCATCCAGGCTTTGTGATAACAAAATGAAACATCATTTATACAACACAGGCAAAGTAGATTTAGTATTCTTTAGGGCCCTAGGATTTTTGGAATGGTAAATGAGCACTGGCTTCAGCCTAAAGCCACCAGCTGTATTACCCCTTAACAAGAGAGTCAGCCTATCTTTTGAAGCTTTTAGGGCAGGCATTGACCTCTCTTTAGCTATGAAAGTCCTAGGTGACAGCTGCTTCCAAGAGAAGAATGTTTGGTCTACACTGAAAATCTGTTGATTAATGTAGCCACCTTCATCAGTTATTTTAGCTTGATCTTCTGGATAACTGGCGAGGCTTCTACATCCAGCACTTGCTGTTTCACCTTGTAATTTTATGTTATGGAGACGGCTTTTTTCCTTAAACCTCATGAACCAGCCTTTACTAGCCCCAACTTTTCTTGGGCAGCTTCCTCACCTCTCTCAGCCTTCATAGAATTGAAGAGAGTTAGGGCCTTTCTCTGAATTAGGCTTTGGCTTAAGGGAATGCTGTGACTGGTTTGATATTCTATCCAGACCACTCAGATTTTCTCCATATCAGCAATAAGGCTATTTCAGTTTCTTATCATTTGAGTAGCACTTTTAATTTCCTTCAGTAACTTTTTCTTTGTATTGATAACTTGGCTAGCTTTGGCACAAGAGACCTAGCTTTCAGCCTGTCTCAGCTTTTGACATACCTTCTTCACTAAGCTTGATTATTTCTAGCTTTTGATTCAAAGTGAAAGATGTGTTACTCTTCCTTTCATTTGAACACTTAAAGGGCATTGTAGGGTTATTAATAGGCTTGATTTCATTATTGCCATATCTCAGGGAATAGGAGGCCTGAGATGAGGGAGAAAGGGGAACGCCCAGTCAGAGGTGCAGTGAGAACACACGCATTTAAGTTTGTCATCTTATAGGGGTATGGAACCCCCAAACAATTACAATAGTGATATCAGAGATTACTGATTACAGATCACCATAACATAATAATAATAATGAAAAAGTTTGGAATATTAACAATTATTACCAAAAAGTGACATAGAAACATGAAGTGAGCACGTTGTTGAAAAAATGGCACATTTAATGCAGAATTGCCACAAACCTTCAGTTTGTAAAAAACTCAGTATCTGCAAAGTGCAATAAAGTGAAGCCCAATAAAATGAGGTATGCCTATACATTGCCAATACAATTTTTATGTTCAATATCTATAGACATTTTATGATGTTTATGTTATTTTGCTCAATTGGGTACTGCTAATAATTGTCATAACAATATAACTCAGAAAACTTTTTAAAATACTTGGAGCCTTATGGTCAGAAAAGTTAAAATATTAAGTTTGTCATACTTTCGTGTAAGAGAATTATGATATGATTGATAGATCTTTAAATGTAAAAGTATAATACTCTCAGATTAAATGCAGTAGGGAAAGTGGAATGAAAAATCATGTTACAGGAGAAAAAAAATGATATGAATTTCTGAAGATCTTGTTCTTCTATTTTTAAAATGGGTGATGGGTGGCTCATGCCTGTAATCCCAGTACTTTGGGAGGCCAAGGCGGGTGGATCACTTGAGGTCAGGAGTTTGAGACCAGCCAGGCCAACATGGCAAAACCCCATTTCTACTAAAAATACAAAAAATTAGCTGGGTGTGGTGGCTTGCACCTGTAGTTGTAGCTACTCAGGAGGCTCAGGCAGGAGAATTGCATGAACCCCAGAGGCAGAGGTTCCTGTGAGTTGAGATCATGCCACTGCATTCCAGCCTGGGGGACAGAGCAGGATTGTCTCAAAAATAAAAATAAAATAGATAGTGGGTGGGTATTAAATCACTATAGTATTTGCATTCCTCTGGGTAGATTTGAAGGGGTGATATAACAGTTTTCTTTAAAAATTATGCTAAAATTTACTGTATATCCTAACTATTTACATTTTACAGTGAAAAATTTTAGATGTTGATGTGCAAAGAACACCATAGGTTTTTCTTTTCTTTGAATATAACATACACACAGGAAAAAGTCATCAATCACAAGGTTACAACTCAATATGTTTTTATGTGTTTTAGTGACTCTGTATACCCTGGAGTGGAATTGTTGGATAGGCTGATAATGGCTCCCAAAGATATGTCTATGTATTCATACCAGGAGTATGTGAATACTACTTTATTTGGAAAAAAGTTCTTTGCAGATGTATTTAAATTAAGGATTCTGAGATGGGGACGTAATCCTGGATTTTTCCAGGTGGGTCCTAAATGTCATCATAAGAGTTCTTATAAGAAGGAGCTAGCAGGAGGTTAGAAACACATAGAGCACTTCATTAATAAGCCTGAGATCTTGCACCAGCCTCCATTGTAAAAAAAAAAAAAAAAGAAACACATAGAGCAGAAGACAATGCGAAGATGGAGTGATATAGCAACAAACCAAGAATGCCGGCAGCAACCAGAAACTGGAAGAGATGAAGAATGAATTTTCCCCTAGAGCTTTTGGAGGAAGTGTGATCTACCTGATACTTTGGTTTCAGACTTCTGGCTTCCGAAAGTGTAAGAGGATAAATTTTGTTGTTTTAAGCCACTGAGGCTGTGATAATTTGTTACAGCAGCCATAGGAAACTAATACACAAAATATATAGCATATGCAAATGCTCAGGTACGGTAGATACTACCAAATAGTTTTCCAGAGTGATTGCACCAATTTATAGCCCCAGTGGCAGTGTATCAGAATTCAGGCTGCTCTACATCAAGGGTGGTGGGCCAGATATTAAAAAGCCAGATAATAGATATTTTAGGCTTTACAGGCCATATGGACTTGTGGCAGCTACTCAGCTTTGTCTTTGTAGAATGAAAGCCATAGATAGTACATAAATGAATGAGCATGGTTGTATTCAATAAAACTTTATTTAGCAAAGTAGGTGGTACGTAATAGCTGACCCTGCTCTGTGTCTTCACCAACACTTAGTATTTTCTGTCCTTTTCATTTTAGCCGTCTGGTTGATGTGAGTAGTATCTCATTATGGTTTTACTTCGAGTAACCCTGATGACTAATGAAGTTGACCAACTTTTCACAAATTGACTATTTAGTTGTACTTTTTTGTGAAGTGCCTGTTCAAATGTTTTGGTCATTTTAAAATAGTTTTATTGAGATATACTCCACATAATATAAAACAAATCCTCTTAATTATACAATATACAAGTCACTGGTTATTAATATATTTACAGAATTGTGGAACCATTATGACTACCTAATTTCACAGCATTTTCATCACCCACCCTCAAAAAACCACTTATACTCATTAACAGTTACTCTCCATTCCTTCTATATCCAGCCCCTGGCAACTACAAATCTACTTTGTTTCTATGGATTTTCTAATTCTGGACATTTCATATAGATGGAGTCATACAATGTGTGATCTTTTGTATCTGGCCTCTTTCACTTTTAAAAGAAGAAAAGTGCAGCTCGCTGCCAGCACTCATTTAATTTTACATAAGCATGCTCTTTGAGGCTGAAGCAAATCTGCCTGATTCTCAATGTGAAAATAAAATATAAAAACTGGTCTTGGAGTTATTTCTAAACAGAACTAACATCAGCATCATTTGACTCATCAGAATTGTCTGTTTTGTCTATTTTGGAAAAATTGGATTCATCAAATGAATCTTTGGCCAATAATTGTTCAAGAATGTTGTTAACATCACACATAGGAATACTATGTTTTTTTGGATTTGACATTTTCAGTGATTGAGAATTACTATATTTTGTAAATGGAAATGGCACTACTAAAAACAGAATACTATAAATAGAACGATGTATTTTGTTTCCAAAGTTGATATGCTAGAGTGATACCGAAATAATAATTAAAGAGATATTCTGTGGCAGAGTTATCGCTGGGTAACCCTTGCAGCCACAAGTGCTGTTGGCAAGTATTCTTGGGGCAAACTGAAAAAGGGTTAATGAATTTCATATAATGTTTTCAAAGTTCTTTCATGTTGTAACATGTATCAGTGCTTTTCATGGCTAAATAATATTCCATTGTATGGCTATGCCACCATTTGCTTATTTCATTGATTGATGGGGATTTTGATTATTTCCATTTTTTTTTGTTGCTATTTTGAATAATGTTGTTTTGAACATTTATATACAAGTTTTTGAATGGACATATGTTTTAAATTCTCTTGTGTGTATACATAGGAGTAGAATTGCTAGGACATATGATAACTTTATGTTTAACATTTTGAGGAATTGCTAAAGTGGTTTCCAAAACAGATCTTATTTGGATCAAATTGTGAACCTCTGTTTTAGGTTTTTGTTTTTTCCCACTGTAGCCATTTGTGTGTGTGTGTGTGTGTGTGTGTGTGTGTGTGTATGTATGTATTTACTAGGTATAATTCAAGGGGACTCTTCTCTACAATGCTCATATTTATCATTTTTTCCTTCAGAGATTCTCAGATCCATATCATCAGGGTCAGGGCATACCCCATGGTAATGGTTGTTAAGGATTTAAGGATCCTGGGTTTAACATGTGACTGAATTAACTCTTTAGTTGTACCATGGAGGTGACATAGATAATTTTCTCTATAATCATGAGGCTCAGGATCTTCTTTTTTTGGAGGCAGAGGCCTAGCCAGAAGAAACAGAAGCAGAGGTATTTAAGGCATAGGGTTTTATTGAGCCATATGTTCCTGGAAGAGTGGACTTCAGCATGCCACTTGGTGACTACTCCTCCTCCACATGAGTGATGGGCCATATCTCACACGGTGTATCTGTTTTCTCTCTGAGTGTTCTATAAAACAGGGGCCGACATCTGATTGATAAGACAATCAGTAGTCACAGGGTAAAAGTAATTCCCCCAAGTCTAGTGTTATAGCTTACGCTGGAATTGAGACACACAATTTAATATGAAACACACAGATAAATCCTGGTTAAGACATATGACTCAGGGCCATTTTAAGGAGGGATCCACTCCCATACTCCCATTTCTAAAAGCCAGCTATTGAAACTTCCAGTGTAGGTCTGTTAAATTTCAAATAGGAATCAGTAAATGCAGCACAAAGCAGCACAGCTCCAAGTGCAAACTCTCCAGCAGGCAGCAGCATAACTCAAAGAGCTCACTTGCCAGCAGGTAGCAACTTATAGTATATTCTCACTAGCAATCAGCAAAGCCAGTTAGCAGGCTAAAACAAATGAAGAAAGATCCCCATGATGATGGTCATTATCTCAACATCTTGCTCACAGTACCAGTTGTCTTATGGTTGCCCTGTGGAGGTCAGGATCAACACACTCCATCCAACATTTCATTCATACGTTGGGACTAATGACGCCACACATACACCAAGAGAGTACAAAAAGATTTATTATTCACATAATAAGGTTTTCTGGGGGGCAACAGGGCAGGTTACAAAGCAGGCCTGACAAATGGCTTGAGAGAGCAAGGAGGAGAGACTGGCTTTTAGCTTTTATTGTGGATAGAGGGTGGGGCTGGAGTAAGTGCACGTTGGCCAGGGCTTATGTTGTTTGAACTTCTTGCCAGTACCAAAGGAGGGAACATGCAGGCTCTTTTATTGGCTTGCCCAGATATGGGTCAAGAGGGTAAAATGGAGGAGTAGGGCTTGAAATCTGCCAAAAAATGGAATCAAACTATTACAATACATCTTTTATCTCTTTTAGAAAATCCTCCAACATAGCTCCTCAAATACTGCTGATGTTCCATTTCCTCTCTCCTCTCCTTCTGGAACTCTAAATACATGTACATTGGATCTTTTGCCCATGTCCCACATGTCTTTATGCACTGTTTTCCCTCTCTGTCTTTTTCTTCTTCATTTTTTTCCCTCTCTCTTCCCTTGTCCTCTCCTACTCCCTAGCAATCTGGTGTACGTGTGTGTGTGTGTGTGTGTGTGTGTGTGTGTGTGTGTGTTTCAGTGTGGATATTTTCTATTGATTTCTTTTGTGTTCACCATCCTCTCTTCTGTTAGATCAATCTATTTTTATACACATTGAGTTCTTAATGTCAGATATTTTATTTTGAGTTAGAATGTCCATTTGATTCTTTCCATAAATTCCATTTCTCTGTTGAAATTTTGTATCTTTTCATTTCTATTGTCTATCTTTTCCTTTATTTGAATATATATTCATGCATATAAATCATAGGTATTTTAAAATCCTAGTCTACTAATTCAAATATCTGTATGACATATGGGTCTGCTTGTATTGGTTATCAGCCATGTAAGATGTATTATATTTTAAAAAATAGCACCCCAACTGTCAAGGCTTCAGAAGATGGTTTCTTCCACCAGAGGTGATTTACCCACTGACTCGTCCTTTCTTTGTTTTTTCCTTCCTTCCTTTTAAACATTTATTTTTAGAATTAAGATTTACCCTTTCCTATTCTAAGAAAATAGAATGGGGATCTGAACACCTTAATCCAGTTTATATACTTATTTAGGTAAAGACTGGTTTGCAGTTTTGGTCAGATTAGTCCACTTTTGTTTTCCCTGTTCCTAGGAAGTGGTACTTCATGGCTTTTCATTGAGCGCCTGGGGTCCTTTGTTTAGAACCAAGGCTCTGTGGAAATTTTCACTCCACTTTACAGAGAGTTTGGATTAGCTCTTTAGCCTTCCACCCCATGAAGCTTCAGAATATCACAGATTTATTGAGGAATAGCGTATCTGTTGGTTTGAGGTCTAGCAAGTCTGCAATTTTGATACAACTGTACAACTACCAAAACTCCACCAGTTTCTCTATTCTTCAGAAACAGCCTTCTGACAAGTGTGGATTCTCAGCCTCTAGCTTTACCCATATTGGCAAATGTGACAGTATATGTCAGTATTAATCTCCAGGGCTTTCACCTCTCATGGGCTGTATTCAAGGCTCTTTTTCCCAATCAGTCTGTCTCCTAAGTATTCATGGATTGTAGGAAACTCATTCTGCTTTTCTGAAGTTTTGGCTCATCTTCAAAATTCAGAAAATGCCTTGAGGAGGAAGCTTATATTTGAGGCTTCTCAAATCTTCCATTTTGTCACTGCAGCCCATTTATCTATAAGAAGTTTCATTTGTTTCTGTTTGTAAGAATCATTCCTGTGCTTGGCCCAATTCCAGATCTCAGCCACTAGCCAAAGTCCTTGTCCCAGGAATGAGCATATACCTCAAATATTTGCTCAGAAATGGCAAATGTCCCAAAAACACTTTAGACCCTTAGATCACCTGTGAATGGTTTGCTGCTCTCTGGAATTTTGTTTCTGATATTCCTTATTGCCTTTGTAGCTCTTTGATGCCTTCTTTTTTTTTTTTTTTTTGAAAAATTGACCCATTTTAATTATTTTAAAACAAAAAACACATCAAATTTCCTTTACCATCTACAGTTCAGTTATATCCAAACACTCTAAGACCAAACAGAAACAGGGATGACAATGAGACACTGAAGACACATGAAGGTGAATGCTGAAGACCATCAGAGTCCCAGCAGGAGGTCACAAGTCTTTCATTCAAACATTCCAGTGCTTTTCATTTCAATTTGTTAAAGAATGTGTTTTACAGAAGTTCTTTACAGTGATTTCATGCGTGACACCAGGTTTCTTCAATGGTACACAGTTCCATGAAATTTGTGTTTCCATCCAGTTGACAGGAATAAAAAGGAACTTTTATTTTTGTCTTTTTTTGGGCCATAGAGACATAAAATGGTCAGATTTCTTTAGGAATAAATGAGGAAAAGGAGAGGAAAGAAAAGATCTGGACTGTGTTGGTGCTGGTTTCTACTCATCTTTCTCAGGGTGTGACTTCAAAAGGGTTAAGTCACTCTTAGGCCACTATAATGATTAGTACTAGTAATCTTTTATTTAGATGATAAAAAGGAAAATACCCAATGGACATAAAAATGGTCAAAGGTTTTTACCGCAGGTCAATTTTCCCCCTCCCAAAAAACATACAAGATGAACATATAATTGGGATGGTAACTGTGCGGACATTCAAATTCTCTCATCTGCTTGTCTCCCACATGAGTAAGGGGAACAGGTGTTAGGTTTTATTAGTTGTATTATAGCAGTAACCAAATGTGTTAATGGCAGCTTATTTGTGTTCCACTGATCCTTTGAACATGTGTAGGAAAGCATGGCTGTCAGTCTCCCACAGCCAACATCTGAGCACATTTAGCTACCATGGAAACTAAAAGGGAAGGAAAAATATATTTGTTTCAAGATTTATTGGGATTTTTAAGTGCCCTTTCTCTATATAGCCCCAGAGTGGTGACAAGGTGCTAGGGGCTACTGTGTTTTCCAGCATGAGCATCCTCTGACGGTCTTGAGAAGGATAGTGGATTGGTCCTGAAGCCCTCTTGAAAGGAGGGGGTGGTCCCATTGGGTAGAACATGTGTGGCCCAAAACCTGGGGGTGGGGATGCGGCAATACCAGGGGATAGTGGCATGACAATGTTCACCACAGCTGGAGGACCACTTGGGGGCAAGTTGAAGTAGTTAGCAGAGGCTTCTTCTGCCGCAGGAGTAGGAGGAAGAGCTCCTGGCAATCCTGGAACAGGTTCTAGTTTGATCCTAGAGTCTGTGATTTTATTTTTCTCTCCCATATATATATATATATTTTATTGCACTTTAGGTTCTGGGGTACATGTGCAGAACATGCAGGATTGTCGCATAGGTACATACATGGCAATGTGGTTTGCTGCCTCCATCCCCATCACCTACATCTGGCATTTCTCCCCATGTTATCCCTCCCCAACTCCCTACCCCCCGCTGTCGCTCCCCTAGTCCCCCCCAACAAACCCCAGTGTGTGATGCTCCCCTCCCTGTGTCCATGTGTTCTCATTGTTCAACACCTGCCTATGAGTGAGAAAATGCAGTATTTGGTTTTCTATTCTTGGGTCAGTTTGCTGAGAATGATCGTTTCCAGATTCATCCATGTCCTGACAAAGGACACTAACTCATCATTTTTTATGGCTGCATAGTGTTCCATGGTGTATATGTGCCACATTTTCTCTGTCCAGTCTATCATCGATGGGCATTTGAGTTGGTTCCAGGTCTTTGCTATTGTAAATAGTGCCAAAATGAACATATGTGTGCATGTGTCTTTTGAATAGAATGATTTATAGTCCTTTGGATATATACCCAGTAATGGGATTGCTGGGTCAAATGGAATTTCCATTTCTAGGTCCTTGAGGAGTCGCCACACTGTCTTCCATAATGGTTGAACTAATTTACACTCCCACCAACAGTATAAAAGTGTTCCTATTTCTCCACATCCTCTCCAGCGTCTGTTGTCTCCAGATTTTTAAATGATCACCATTCTAACTGGCGTGAGATGGTATCTCAATATGTTTTTGATTTGCATTTCTCTAATGACCAGTGATGATGAGCATTTTTTCGTATGTTTGTTGGCCTCGTATATGTCTTCTTTTGAAAAGTGTCTGTTCATGTCTTTTGCCCACTTTTGAATGGGTTTGTTTATTTTTTTCTTGTAAATCTGATTTAGTTCTTTGTAGATTCTGGATATTAGCCCTTTGTCAGATGGGTAGATTGCAAAAATTTTTTCCCATTCTGTTGGTTGCCGGTTTACTCTAATGATTGTTTCTTTTACTGTGCAGAAGCTCTGGAGTTCAATTAGATCCCATTTGTCTATTTGGCTTTTGTTGCCAATGCTTTTGGTGTTTTAGTCATGAAGTCCTTGCCTATGACTATGTCCTGAACAGTTTTGTGTATATTTTCTTCTAGTGTTTTCATGGTGTTAGGTCTTATGTTTAAGTCTTTAATCCATCTGGAGTTAATTTTAGTGTAAGGTGTCAGGAAGGGGTCCAGTTTCTGCTTTCTGCACATGGCTAGCCAGTTTCCCAACACCATTTATGAAACAGAGAATCCTTTCCCCATTGCTTGTTTTTGTGAGGTTTGTCAAAGATCAGATGGTTGTATATGTGTGGCGTTGCCTCTGAGGCCTCTGTTCTGTTCCATTGGTTTATATATCTGTTTTGGTAGCAGTACCATGCTGTTTTGATTACTGTAGCCTTGTAGTATAGTTTGAAGTCCAGTAGCGTGATGCCTCCAGCTTTGTTCTTTTTGCTTAGAATTGACTTGGCTATGCAGGCTCTCTTTTGGTTCCATATGAAGTTTAGTGTGTTTTTCTCCAGTTCTGTGAAGAGGTTCATAGGTAGCTTGATGGGGATAGTGTTGAATCTATAAATTACTTTGGGCAGTGTGGCCATTTTCACAATATTGATTCTTTCTAACCATGAGCATGGAATGTTTTTCCATCTGTTTGTGTCCTCTCTTATTTCCCTGATCAGTGGTTTGTAGTTCTCCATGAAAACGTTCTTTACATCTTTTGTCAGTTGTATTCCTAGATATTTTATTCTCTTTGTAACAATTATGAATGGCAGTTCATTCTTGATTTGGCTCTCTTTAAGCCTATTATTGGTGTATAGGAATGCTTGTGATTTTTGCACATTGATTTTGTATCCTGAGAGTTTGCTGAAGTTGCTTATCAGTTTCAGGAGATTTTGGGCTGAGACGATTGGGTCTTCTAAATATACAATCATGTTGTCTGCAATTAGAGACTATTTGACTTCTTCCTTTCCTAATTGAATACCCTTTATTTCTTTTTCTTGCCTGATTGCTCTGGCTAGAACTTCCAATACTATATTGAATAGGAGTGGTGAGAGAGGGCATCCTTGTCTAGTGCCAGATTTCAAAGGTAATGCTTCCAGTTTTTTCCCATTCAGTATGATATTGGCTGTGGGTTTGTCATAAATAGCTTTTATTATTTTGAGATATGTTCCATCGATACCTAGTTTATTGAGAGTTTTTAGCATAAAAGGCTGTGGAATTTTGTCGAAGGCCTTCTCTGCATCTATTGAGATAATCATGTGGTTTTTGTCTTTGGTTCTGTTTATGTGGTGAGTTACATTTATAGACTTGCATATGTTGAACCAGCCTTGCATCCCCGGGATGAAGCCTACTTGATCATGATGGATAACCTTTTTGATGTGCTGTTGCAATCGGTTTGCCAGTATTTTATTGAAGACTTTTACATCTACGTTCATCATTGAGATTATCCTGAGGTTTTCTTTTCTTGTTGAGTCTTTGCCGGGTTTTGGTATTAGGATGATGTTGGTCTCATAAAATGAATTGAGAAGGATTCCCTCTTTTTGGATTGTTTGGTATAGTTTCAGAAGGAGTGTGCCAGCTCCTCTTTGTATGTGGTAGAATTCAGCTGTGAACCCATCTGGACCTGGGCTTTTTTTGGTTGGTAGGCTATTAATTGCTGCCTCAACTTCAGCCCTTGTTATTGATCTTTTCAGGGTTTAGACTTCTTCCTGGTTTAGGCTTGGGGGGGTGCAAGTGTCCAGGAGTTTATCCATTTCTTCCAGGTTTACTGGTTTATGTGCATAGAGTTGTTTGTAGTAATCTATGACGGTGGTTTGTATTTCTGTGGAATCTGTGGTGAAATCCCCTTTATTGTTTTTATTGCATCTGTTTGATTCTTCTCTCTTTTCTTTTTTGTTAATCTGACTAGTGGTCTGTCTATTTTGTTGATCTTTTCAAAAAACCAACTCCTTGATTTATTGATTTTTTGAAGGGTTTTTTGTGTCTCTATCTCCTTCTGTTCTGCTCTGATCTTAGTTATTTCTTGTCTTCTGCTAGCTTTTGAGTTTTTTTTTTGATCTTGCTCCTCTAGCTCTTTCAATTTTGAGGATAGGGTGTTGATTTTAGATCTTTCCTTGCTTCTCATGTGGGCATTTATTGCTATAAATTTTCCTCTTGACACTGCTTTAAATGTGTCACAGAGATTCTGGTACATTGTGTCTTTGTTCTTGTTGGTTTTGAAGAACATTTTTATTTCTGCCTTCATTTCATTGTTTATTCAGTCAACATTCAAGAGCCAGTTGTTCAGTTTCCATGAAGTTGTGCAGTTGAGTTAGTTTCTTAATCCTGAGTTCTAATTTGATTGCGCTGTGGTCTGAGAGACTGTTTATTATGATTTCCATTCTTTTGCATTTGCTGAGGAGTGATTTACTTCCAATTATGTGACCAATTTTAGAGTAGGTGTGATGTGGTGCTGAGTAGAATGTATATTCTGTGGATTTAGGGTGGAGAGTTCTGTAAATGTCTATTAGGTTTCCTTGGTCCAGATCTGAGTTCAAGTTCTGGATATGCTTGTTAATTTTCTGTCTTGTTGATCTGTCTAATATTGACAGTGGAGTGTTAAAGTCTCCCACTATTATTGTGTGGGAGTCTAAGTCTCTTTGCAGGTAGTTAACAACTTGTTTTATGTATCTGGGTGCTCCTGTATTGGGTGCATATATATTTAGGATCATTAGCTCTTCTTGTTGCATTGATCCTTTTACCATTATGTAATGCCCTTCTGTGTCTCTGTTGATCTTTGTTGGTTTAAAGTCTATTTTATCAGAGACTAGGATTGCAACTCCTGCTTTTTTTTCGCTCTCCATTTGCTTAGTAAATCTTCCTCCATTCCTTTATTTTGAGCCTATGTGTATCCTTCCATGTGAGATGGGTTTCCTGCATACAGCATGTTGATGGGTTTTGAATTTTTATTCAATTTGCCAGTCTGTGTCTTTTGATTGGGGCATTTAGCCCATTTACATTTAAGGTTAATATTGTTATGTGTGAATCTGATCCTGCCATTTTGATGCTAGCTGGTTGTTTTGCCCACTAGTTGATGCATTTTCTTCATTGTGTTGATGCTCTTTACCATTTGGTATGTTTTTGGAGTGGCTGGTACTGGTTGTTCCTTTCTATGTTTAGTGCTTCTTTCAGGAGCTCTTGTAAGGCAGGCCTGGTGGTGATGAAATCTCTGAGTAATTGCTTGTTTGTAAAGGATTTTATGTCTCCTTCACTTATGAAGCTTAGTTTGGCTGGATATGAAATTCTAGGTTCAAAGTTCTTTTCTTTAAGGATGTTGACTATTGGCCCCCACTCTCTTCTGGCTTGTAGGGTTTCTGCTGAGAGATCTGCTGTGAGTCTGATGGGCTTCCCTTTGTGGGTAACCCGACCTTTCTCTCTGGCTGCCCTTAGCATTTTTTCCTTCATTTCAACCCTGGTGAATTTGACGATTATGTGTCTTGGGGTTGCTCTTCTTAAGGAATATCTTTGTAGTGTTCTCTTTATTTCCTGGACTTGAATATTGGCCTGCTGTGCTAGGTTTGGGAAGTTTTCCTGGATAATATCCTGAAGAATGTTTTTCAGATTGGATTCATTCTCTCTGTCACATTGAAGTACACCTATCAAATGTAGATTAGGTCTTTTCACATAATCCCATATTTTTTGGAGGCTTTGTTCATTTCTTTTTACTCTTCTTTCTTTAATCTTGCCTTCTTGTTTTATTTCATTGAGTTGATCTTCAATCTGATATCCTTTCTTCTGCTTGGTTGATTCGGCTGTTGAAACTTGTGTATGGTTCGCGAAGTCCTCGTGTTGTGTTTTTCAGCTCCATCAATTCATTTATATTCTTCTCTAAGTTGTTTATTCTCATTAGCATTTCATCAAACCTTTTTTCAAGTTTCTTAGTTTCTTTGCATTGGGTTAGAACATGCTCTTTTAGCTCAGAGAAGTTTGTTATTACCCATTTTCTGAAGTCTGTTTCTGTCAATTCATCAGACTCATTCTCCATCCAGCCTTGTTCCCTTGCTGGTGAGGAGTTGTGATCCCTTGGAGGAGGAGAGGCATTCTGGTTTTGGGTGTTTTCATTGTTTTTGTGCTGGTTTCTTCCCATCTTTGTGGATTTATCTACCTGTGGTCTTTGTAGTTGGTGACTTTTGGATGGGGTCTCTGAGTGGACGTCGTTTTTGTTGATGATGAAGTTATTTCTTTCTGTTTTTTAGTTTTCCTTCTAACAGTCAGGCCCCTCTGCTGTAGGACTGCTGGAGGTCCACTCCAGACCCTGCTTGCTTGGGGATCACCTGCAGTAGCTGCAGAACAGTAAGGGTTACTGCCAGTTTCTTCTTCTGTTATCTTTGTCCTAGAAGGATACCTGCCAGATGTCAGCCTGAGCTCTCCTTTATGAGATGTCTCTTTGGATATATGGGGATTGGGGAGCTGCTTGACGAGACAGTCTGTTCCTTACAGGAGCTCAAGTGGTGAGCTGTGAGCTCAGTTGTTCTGTTCAGAGCTGCTGTGCAGGTACGTTTAAGTCTGCTGCAGCAGAACTCATAACCACCTTTTTTTTCCCATTTGCTCTGTCCTGAGAAGGTGGGCCTTTATTTATAAGTTCCTGATGTGCTGCTGCCTTTTTTCAGAGATGCCCTGACCAGTGAGGAGGTAGCCTATTCACAGTCTGCCAGCAGAGGTGTTGCTGAGCTGCTGTGTGAACTTCCTTGTGGTTTTGTTTATAGAGGAATAGTTAGAACTGCATCGGTAATGGCGGTCTGCCTCAGTAATGGTGGACTGCCTCAGTAATGGCGGATTGCTTTGGTAATGGCGGCCTGCTTTGGTAATGGCAGACTGCCTCGGTAGTGGTGGAGTGCCTCGGTAATGGCGGATGCCCTTACTCCCACAGAGCTGGACTGTCCCAGGTCCAGCTGTGCTTGCTGTGAAACTCTCAATCCAGGGCATTTCAGATTGCTGGTCTTTATGGGGTGGGACCCACCAAGCCAGATCATCTGGCTCCCTGTTTCAGCCCCCTTTTTTTCAGTTGAATGGGTGACCCTGTCTCCCAGGCATTCTAGATGCCAGTTGAAACAGTTGCCCAGATTTGTGTTTTTGTGTGGAGACCTGCTGCGCCAGCTGAAACAGCCATGCTGGAGACTCGTGGTGCTTTTTCGCCTGGAATCTCCTGGTCTGTGGGCAGTAAAAACTCGTTTGGAAATGTGGTGATCACTCACTGTCTGCATTCTCGCTGGGAACTGCACTCCAGAGCTGTTCCTATTCAGCCATGTTGGATTGTATCTCCCATCTTTCTCTTTTACCTTTCCTCTGGCTGCTTGGGATCTTCCCCATTTCACATTCAGTCTGTGGCCATTTACAGTTAAGTTATTAAAGAACTTCTCAGCAGCCACTTTTGCAGCCTGCCTTTTGGCAAACTGGATGAGAGCGCACTGCTGTCTCTGTATAACAGTGATTGTCCAGATCTCTCTGAACTGGTAGATATGATTTCTTAAATCTGTCCCAGTAAATGGTATCACCCAGACCACCAACATAGAGTATGATGATAGTTTTGTCCTCTGGTGGGTCCAGCTGAGGCATCATTGAAGATTGCTTTAGAAAATTGTCAGCTACAGGATCATTTATTCCATAGTATTGATCTTTAATATTCTGATCAACAAGGGGGTCATCTCTATCTGTAGGCTTCTCATGTCTGTATGAACATTCCTCTCCTCTTATACTCTCCTTTCACTCAGAAGGAGCAAATGTTGGGTCGATTCCTTTTGTAGTAAGGTGTGGTCCAGACCAGTTTGAGCATCATGTCACTGGTAGATGTGGCTTTCCCCAGCATGCCAACTGGCTGTGTTCCATCACAGTTAGAAATCTCTCTCTCCATATTCTGTATATAGTACTCTTTGTTGACATCTGACTTTGGCATGTCATCTTTAAAAGACAATCCTGCATCATCAACCTGGATGGGCAGGCCATACTCTAGATCTAAGAGGCAGGTCTGACAGACATTCTTCAATTTACTGCAGGTTTGGCATGCTTCAGTCTTCTTGAAACGCATGTGGACTCCAGGGCACCAGGAAAACACTGAATGGCCTGGCACAGATTTTGCATTCCGTCCCATACTTTTCTTTGGTCATTCGGATATATGGGTTTTCTCCAAGACATGTCTGGCACAGAATAGGGAAGTCCACATCCTCCCAGCTCTGCCTGTTGTAAGTGTTGGAACCCAGAGAGGTCGCCATCTTGAGAGTGTCCTGAGGCAGTTGTAGCTTCCGAGTTGGGAGAGAGTGATGCCTTTAAATGTATGATTTTTGCAATGTATCTGATGCAGGGCAGGCAAGCTCTAAAGTGGAGCTTGGCCCATGAGGGTTCTTGGCTTTGCCTAGGAAATAATTCAAGGGCAAGCCAGAGGTAGAAGAAAATAGCATTACTGGAGGCAATGTTACAGCTCCATGTCTCCTGCAGAGCAAGGCTATCCTGTAGGCAGATAGTAGCAGCTCAGGGAGGTTTTGCAGTCATATTTATACCCACTTTTAATTGCATGCAGATTAAGGGGCAGTTCATGCAGAAATTTCTAGGGAAGAGGTAGTAACTTTTGGCTCATTGGGTCATTGCCATGGAAAAGGGCAGTAACTCTTGCGGCTCATTGGGTCATTGCCATGGAAAGGGGCAGTAACTCCCAGGTGTTGCCATGGCTGGCTGGTGGGCATGTCTGGTTGAAAGCTGCTTTTTGCTCTGGCCCTGTTTTAGCTACTCCTCAATCTGGTCTGGTGTCTGAGTCTCACCTCTGGAGTTGAGTCCTGCCTCTGAGATTAGATAGATATTCCTCCTTAATCTTAAGCAGGCTTCAGAAGGGTGGAGGTCCATCTTCTGTTACTGCTTCCTGCTTAATTTATGGGCATGGGCTCAGCCCATAGTAAAAATCTCTGGAGAACTGAGCTAAGGGGCCCAGAGATAGAATGCTTTTATTCTCCAGGTCTGTAGATGGGATGGGTTGGAAGCCTTGTGCCAACATTGTTTTTTATCTGGAACTGTTGTAATCTAGAATACATAAACTTTAAGAGGTTAAACAAGCAAGGGCAAAAAACTAGTAAAAAGATAGCTATCGAAGATTGTAGGAGAGGTAAAAAAACAGAGCAGGAAGAAGAGCAAAATTAAAGTGCCTTTTTCTACTCACAGCATCATGTTACCACTTCTCTCTGAGTGTTGATTCTTTTAAGCAAGTAGGAGAGATCATCCAAAGGCTCATATATGTAGGTTGTGGTATCCTCCTTTTGTGCCTGTGACTCATACAAAACAGGTTTAATCCTGGACAGGTGTACACAACTAATTATTCCCTGAAGTTTAACAGTAGTGTAGGTACTCAATAACACATGATAGAGGCTCTTCCATTCTGATTGTAAATGATCTTCAGGGGATCCTTATTTCCAAGTTTTTAGCAAGACTAAGTTTCCTGGTTGAATAGGGAGGTTAATTATTTCCCTTTGTAGAGGGGGCAATATTTTATTTCCATATGCTTGGAGGGCCTATGGAACCTGGCCTAAGTTAATAATATGGGTGCTCATTCTATGTGTCTCTTAATCAAGCAGAAGGTCTGAAGTTTAAAAGGGTCTCCCATAAGTCAATTCAAATGAACTAAGTTTTAGAGTTCCCTTTGGAGCCATCCTTACACTCAAAAGGGCTATTGGTAAGAGAGAAACCCAGGCCTCTGGGATCTTCTGACAGAGCTTTGCTAATATCCTTTTTCAAATATGAGCTTTTTCTGCCTTACCTGAGGATTGAGGTCTCCAGGAGGAGTGAAGTTGATAGGTAATACCTAAGGTTGAGGAAATCTGCTGGGTCATGTTAGCTGTGAAGGAGGGTCTGTTATCACTCTGCAGACTTTTAAGTAATCCAAACCTTGGGATGATCTCTTTAAGTAAAAATTAGGGCACTTTTAGTGCCTTCACTGTCCTTGTAGGGAAAGCTTCAATCAACCTAATGAAAGTGTCTATAAATACTAGCAAATATTTTAGTCCCCTGCAATATGGTATCTGAGTAAAATCTATTTGCCAGTCCTCCCCAGGTTATGTCCCTCGATGTTGTACAAGTTTGAGTAGTGGTGGAGCTTCCCAATTGGAGGGCCCTGATTAATAAAGCAATTAGTTCTGCTTTTTGAGTGGAAATCTGGGGAGACAATGCTTTTGTGTTAGTGACTGTTTGTTAGCTAACTACCACATAACTCACCCTTTTTACTCCCTTATGTATAAAGCTACTCTCATCTATAAATCACTCAACATCAGGATTAGGCAGGGGCTCATCTTTGAGGTCAGGCCTGCTAGAGTAGATCTGTTCTGTGGTTTCCGCACAGGAATGAATGAGTTGGGGAATGGTTTCCTGGGACATGAACTTTGGTAACAAGGTAGCAGGGTTCAAAACTTGACATACTTTAAAAGTTACATCTGGGGTGTCAAGCAGAAGGGCCTTGTATTTAGGTAAGTGAGCTCCTGTTAGCCATTGATGTCTTTTTCTTTCTAAGACCTCCTGTGCTTGGTGGGGGTCATGACATCTAATTGTTGTCCCAAGGTAAACTTTCTGGCTTCTTCTACCAATAGAGTAGTGGCAGTCATGGCTCACAAGCACCCTTGCCACTCAGCTGCCATCTGGTCTAGCTGTTTAGAAAAGTAAGCCACTGGTCTGGGGCTATTCCTGAACCTTTGAGTTAGGATGCTGTATTAGTCCATTTTCACACTGCTGATAAAGACATACCTGAGACTGGGCAATTTACAAGGGAAAGAGGTTTAATTGGACTTATATTTCCATGTGGCTAGGGAAACTTCACAATCATGGTGGAAGGCAAGGAGGAGCAAATCATGTCTTACATGGATGGCAGCAGGCAAAGAGAGAGCTTGTGCAGGTAGAGTCCTGTTTTTCTTTTTCTTTTTCTTTTTTTATTTTTTTGAGATGGAGTCTCACACTGTCGCCTGGACTGAAGTGCAATTGTGTGATCTTGGCTCACTGCAACCTCTGCCTCCCAGGTTTAAGCAATCCTCCTGCCTCAGCCACTTGAGTAGCTGGGATTACAGGTGCCTGCCACCACATCTGGCTAATTTTTTGTATTTTTAGTAGAGATGGGGTGTCACTATGTTGGTCAGGATGGTCTCGAACTCCTGACCTTGTGATCTGCCTGCCTCAGCCTCCCAAAGTGCTGGGATTGCAGGTGTGAGCACCATGCCTGGCCTGAGTCCTGTTTTTCAAAACCATCAGATCTCATGAGACTTATTCACTATCATGAGAATAGCACAGGAAAAGACCTGCCCACATGGTTTAATTACCTCCCACCAGGTCCCTCCCACAACGGTTGGGAATTCACGATGAGATGTGGGTGGGACTTAGCCAAACCATGTCATTCCACCCCTGGCCCCTCCCAAATCTCATGTCCTCACATTTCAAAACCAATGCCTTCCCAACAGTCCTCCAAAGTCTTAACTCATTTCACATCTGGTGAAACTTATTCACTATCAAGATGAGGTTGGGGTGGTGACACAGCCAAACCATATCAGATGCCCAAAGCCATGTCTTGTTTTTCAGTCATATAGAGGGTGAAGAGTTTTTCTAAATTAGAAATTCCCAAAGCAGAAGCAGTTTCCAGCTTTTCTTTTAGGGTTAAGAAGTTTGTTGGCAGTTTTCATCCTAATGTAAAGGCTCATGATTACTACCTTTAAAGATTCAAAAGTGGCTTTGCTATAAACACAACCCCAGGACTCTAGATTCTGCAGAATCTAGCCATTATCCAAAAGGTTCTTAACTGTCCCTTAATCTGAGGGGGCTGGACTGCCATGATGATCTTTTTTCACCCCTGGGCCAAAGTCTTTGTCCCAGAAGTGAGCACATACCCCAAATATTTAACCTTCTGCAGAGATTTGGGCCTTATGTGGGAGATACCCAACACCCTCACTTTCCCAGAAAATTAAAGAGCTGGATTGTGTCTCTGTCAGAGTCTTCCCTAGCAAGGCTAGAAACTGATAAGTCATCTATGTATTATAAGAGGGACCCATTAGTTTACTGTAGTTACCTTAACTCTTTGGCCAAATCATTGCCACAGAGGTGGGGACTATCCCTAAAACCTTGGGGAAGGACTGTCTAGGTAAGCTGGGATGCAGCATGAGTGTTTGGATCATTTCATTGAAAAGGAAAACTATACTAGGAATATACAAAAAAAGCATCCTTTAAGTCTAACACTGTGAACCAATGAACATCTTCAGGGACTTGGGTCAATATTGTATAAGGATTAGGAACTATTGAGTGAGCTGGGACTACCGCCTTATTAACTACCCTTAGATCCTGAACAAATCTATATTCCCCATTTGGTTTCTTTACAGGTAAAATGGGGGTGTGACATGGAGACTGACAGCATTGTAATAATCCATAATTTGGGAACTTTGTTATTAGGGCCTGGATGCTACTCTGAGCCACAGGTCTCAAAGAATACTGTTTTTTCCATAGGTAATTAACATTGGGCTTTAAAACAGCCTCAACTAGGAGTACATTAGCAGCTCTGCTGGGAAATTCCATGTCCTAAACAGAGGGGTCTACTTGAGAAATAATATGTGATGGAAGGAAAGTCTTCTCTTTTTCTGTGTTAAGGCAATCACTTAGAGTTGGGAGAAGTGTCCCTTCCTGGCCTATTGCCTTCTCATGAGGCATCCCAAACTGAACTTTGGCCTGTAATTGGGAAAGTAAGTCCCTCCTCATTAGAGGAATAGAACACTCAAGCATGAGTAAGAACTTGTGGGAAAATGCATGGTACCCATGGTAAAACCAAGGGGGTGGGTGAGTCTCCTAATTTTTGTCTGGCCATCAATTCTTGTTACTGTACAAGAGTGGTAAGACAGTGGCCATGGGAAATGGGTTAAAACTGAGCAGGCTACTGCTGTATCCAATAAGAGCTCAGTATTTTTGCCTGCTACATCAGGAGTTACCTGAGGCTCTTTTGTGGAGACTATAAGTTGTCCAGTGGGAGCTGTAGAGGACCTTGGGCCTCATCAGTCCTCTGAGACTTTCTTGGCCATTACAGGTCTGGGTGTCTTAGACTCCCTCTTAAGCCTGAGGCAGTCTTTCTTCCAGTGGCCTTCTTGATTACAGAAGGCATACTGATTTTGGCCTAGAGGCTGATGAATGGTCGGGGGGCTCTTGTCTGAATATTCCAGATGCTGATCTCATGACATTTCCTTGATGGGGGTAACCCTGAGGCAGTAGGGGGCCTATAGCAGCCTCTAACAGCTGCACTTCTTGGCCAATTCATTTTTTTTTTTTTGCCTCTTCCTCTGCCCTGTCTCTATTATTGTAAACCCCAAAAGCAATGTTTAAGAGTTGACTCATGGAGGTTTGGGGTCCCATTGATACTTTTTATAGCTTCACTTCTTAATGTTGGAGGCAGACTAAGTAACAGAGGAGAGCTCACTCTTCCAGGGAGTCTGGGTCTGTAATAGTATATTTCCTGAGTGTGTCAACTAAATAGCCCTGAAGTAGAGCGAGATTTTAATCTTTCTTCTGAGTTATTTCTCTCACTTTTCATAATTTACTGGTTTAACTGCATACTTCATCATACTGACTAATAAACAAGTTAACATGATTTCTGGATTCAATATCTTGAGATCCCCTTTGGTAATCCCAGGGTCTAGATCTGGAACTGCATCTCCTCCCACATGATACATGACATGGCCTGGACTATGCACAGCCACTCTATTTGCATGTTCATGAGCAATACCTTGAATTCTTTGTTTTTCCTTTACAGTACAACAAGTGGATGATAATTTCTTCATGTCATGCCAAGTTAAATCAAAAGACATGGTCAACTTAACAAACTCTGCTATAAACTTTTCTGGGTCCTCCAAAAACCAACCACATTTTTCCTTGCATAAACCCAAATCAAGCATGGAGAAAGGCACATATACTCTGATTGTTTCTCCATTTCCATCAGCTGCCTCCTGAAATAGACGCAATTTAGGGGACTGATATGGGGCCTACTCCTAGTAGTACTAGTAGTACTGGTTGGCTTACTTCCTCAGGCAGTGGGAAATAGGGACCAGGGCTTGTTGAATGAGGGGGAGCAGTTCCTGATGACTTTGGAGTAGAATTCTGCACTAGAGAACTAGTGGGGTCCTTCTCAGAATGAGGGGACTAGGGAAGCTCCAAAGAGGAAGCACAGACCTCCTATGGGGAGCAACTAGGAGCGGGTCATCTAGAATAGCTGATGCAGCTTCCAGGTCTCTGAGAGTATCAGGAGCCAGAGACATTGTATAGCTAGCCCTTCAGTTAGCATTCTGGTAGAGGGCTACAAAAGCCTGTACATAGAGAACTTCTTCCCATTTTATTTCCTTTTTATAAAACAAGTCTAATTATACAATATTATTATGACATAAAGAACCATGTCTAGGCCAGATTTGTTGATTTGCCAATTTTTATTGAACCCAAACATGATTGCCATAGTAGATGAGTTTTTTCTTTTTTAATTTGGCTGATAAAGTGAACTTACTCCAGTGTCTAAAATACACCCTAGTGCAAGTCTTTTAGGATTCTTGCTGTTGTCCCTATGTCTAGTAAGTGTCACTATGAGGGGTTTCAGTTAGCATAAGTTTAGCAAATGCCTACCTACTTTTCTCTTTTCATTTCCCACTTTCTATTGACAGCAAGGTGTTACAAAAATAGACTACAAGCTTCAAGTGGGCGGTTGGGTGTTAAGCCTAAATTCCACAGAGAACGAGGGTTGTGCAGAGAGAGAGGCAAAATGGTGACTGTGTAAGGGAGGAAGGGAAGGGTAAACAGTGTTGCCAAGAGACCTCAGAGGCCCTGACTTGCCAGAGAACCTACCCGGTAGCAGAGACACTGAAAAAGAATATTTGGGTGGCCACTTGTCTATGCTGTAGGTGGCTTTGTCAGGCTAGGGGCCTGGGAACTCCCATTTCCTTTGACCAAGAGGGGCTTGAGCAAGGCAGTTGCAAGACAGCACACAGGAAAGGGCTTGCAATTGGCAATTAAGAAAATAATACTTCTAACTTTAGGGCAGAAAAAGGCAAGACCAATATTACCCTGGAGGTGTGGCTATAACCCGCAATACTAGAGGGAATGTCAACACCAAATACCTCAAAGCTTCCGGGGGGCGGTCAAATTACCAATGCTGAAAATTCACAGTGCCCAAATTACAGCCAATAAGGGTTCCCTTGCCAAGTGCTGAAAACCCTGGGCCACCCAGGGGGTGGCCAGCAGTGAACCCAAGACCAAATTGGGGTCACAGAACAACATGACTCTGGCATCCCAGAGTGAACAAAACAGGGGTCTCTCACAACCGAGTGTCTTGCTTTAATTGCCCACACATAATTAACAGAAGGTTAAAAGCGAACACAAGACTACCTATTTTAGGACTGAAAATGAAATGACTGATGGAACAATACAATGGAGTCAGAAGACAAAGGACTGGGAGAAGGAGTGACAAGGACTGCTTTCCGGCACTTAAACGATAAGGGACTCCTTAAGCTAAAGGCTGTTATTTTATTCCCCAGTTCTCCTGATACTATGGGAGTGGGGACAGAAGGGACAGTCACCTCTTCACCAGAGCGGAAATGGAGCTGACTGATCTTTTGTGTGGGACCTGGGTAAAGATCTCTCCAGGATACCTCAGCTTGCTTGGGCTTGGTTCACCTGCGGCAGTGGGAAGGGCTTGCATGTGTGGTAACCCACTGGGCTGCCAGTGGGAGGGGCGGGTGTCACATGAGGTAGACTGCACTATGGCCACTCTACCAGTAGGCTCGATTGTGGCAGTGGGATGGTCCTGCCCAGGCTGGTAACCCACCAGACTGAGGGTGGGAGAAGCAGGCCCTACACGAGGTAGTGGCACTATGGCTGCTTGCCCTTCTGATGAGCTCTGCTGCCTTCCAGGGAAAATGTAGCTCTGAAAAGAGCCCTTCATTAGTGTTAGAGTATTACAGCTCTGCTTTGCTTCCTCTCTGCTCCTCATCTTGCCAACTGCCATACCACTGACTGCTCTCCTGCCTTCCTGCCCTCCTGTCGCGGATCGCCATCCTGCCAACTGCCATCCAGATGATTACTTTCCTGCTGACTGTCACCCTGTGGATTGCCAGCAGGCTGATCTCTCACTGCCGCCTGGCCAGTCCTTGACTACTGCCCGGCTGACTGCTGCTGGCTGACTGCCACCTTGCAGACTGCCACTCCCAGATCTCTGACTGCCATCTCTCATGAAGCCATCTTCTTTCTTCACTCTGCATTGAGTGCCAAGCTGATGCAGAGCAGATGAGCCCCAAAGTGGATTTTAGCCCAGGAGGGTTCTGGGCTTTGCCCAGGAGAGAATTCAAGGGCAAGCCAGAGATAGAAGAAAACAGCATTATCAAATAAGCAGTGTTATAGCTCTGTGACTGCTCCTGCCAAGCAGGGCTACCCTGTAGGCAGAGAGAGCAGCTCAGGGTAGTTTTGTGGTCATATTTATGCCCACTTTTAATTGCATGCAGATTAAGGGGTGGTTTATGCAGAAATTTCTAGGAAAGAGGTTGTGATTTTTGGCTCATTGGGTCATTTCCACAGAAAGGGGCATTAACTCTGTGTTGCCGTGGCAAACATAAATTGAAATGGCACACTTTGGGGGCATCTGATTGAAAGCTGCTTCTATCCTGGCCCTGTTTTACCTAGTCCTCAATCTGGTCCAGCATCTGGGTCCTGGCTCTGGAGTCCAGTCTCACGTCCTACCTCATATCCAGCCTTTCCTTACAGTTATTGTAAGTGGTAATGTTTACATGCTTCAGACTACTCCATCCTACAGGGAAAGCCAAGTGTTCAGAGGCCTGTATTTAAAAACAGTCTTTTTGGAAGGCTATATGAGCAAGCGTTTGAAGTCTGCTGCAAACTTCGGAATAGCTAGTGAAGGCCCCCCAAATAGAAAGTGATTAAATAGACAATACTGCAGTGATATGTCACGTTTAGGGGAGTAATTGCTACCTAAGTCAAGGCTAAAGAAGCTAGATTTAGGCAGTCAGGGGACACTTTTTGGAGGCAGTGTTGTCTAAGATGATAACCTGAAGGTTATGCTGGCCTGTACCTCAGACTGAGGAATAATACCAAATTTCTTTCCAATTTTGTTTCCACCTGAACCATCTTATGTGATTTTTGCAGTGATTGTAGGGTTTGTTTATATCTCCACTCTATAGATGAGGATAAATCTTCCTTACAGGGTTTAGGTGGAGTGTTCGGGTTTTTCAGCTTGTTTTTTGATTTCACAGCCATAATCTTTATCTGCCTTACCTTGCTATTTTTCATAAATATGTTTTGAAAACAAAGTGTATCATTGAGATCTATTCTCTCATCAGTGAAAGTATGGCTATACTTTCCAGTTGCCTCTTGTGTAATGTAAAAAGTTAGATACAGTATTATAAAGATTTTAGAGGGAAAAAGGGAAAAATGTTCTTTAATTCAGTCTTTTCTTTTGCCTTGTTTTTATGTAGTTGGAATAATAACCATAAGTGTGTTTATGTATATATGTTTTTTCAAGAAAAGCATGAATTTCTTTGTTTATTTTTAATAGAAAAGTCAATAGAAGTACAAGAAGTCCATAGAAAAATAAATACAAATGGCCAATACATAAATACAATGATACTTGACTTCATAAGGAAATTGTATGTAAAGCAGAAGTATATTTAATATTACTTATTAGAATTTAGGTAGTATTGCTGAAGACATGGGGAAACAGGCATCCTTCTACAGTGCAGATAGAAGTGTAAATAGGAACAGCTTTAGGGGACAATTTGACACTATTTTTTTGAAAGACATATAACAATAAATGCATTTATTTAATTTTCAACTTTTTTCATTAACAGAAAAATTCTGAATTACAAAAGACAAATTTAACCTTCTTGTTGATATTGTTTAGAGGTGAATGTTTACATTTTATTTGATAATATATAATTTGGTCCTATAATTGCTTAGGCACTTAGACATTAGTTAGGTAAGTTTTACAGTGTCTTGAGCAACTCACAAAATAATATATTAAATTTGTGTGTGTGTGTGTGTGTGTATAGAACATGCCTTTTTTATTTTAAGTTCTGGGATACATGTGAAGAATGTGCAGGTTTGTTACATAGGTATACATGTGCCATGGTGGTTTGCTGCACCTATCAACCTGAATTTGACTCTATTAATTCTCCTGTAAATAACCTATCCTATGTATATGCCCATAAAGTGATAGTCCCAAAAGAATACCAAAGTATGTATATATACATGTGTGTGTGTATATTTATAAATTCATATGTATGTGCATATATAAACATAAGTGTATATATTGCTTCAAGTGCAAGGCTTAAAACATTTAAGTGTACATGTTGAGGAACATAGTTTAATATATGATGATATATTTATAGAAAAGAATAACGAGAAACTGTTAAACATGAATGAAATTGATGGATATATGCTTGGTAGGGAAGGCTCTGCAAGAGTTATAGCTCATTTCTTTTTATTTCTTGGCTCATGTAGACTGGTTTTATGTAACTTGACTTATGGAAAGTACCCAGCACTGTCTTCTTTTTTGTTGTTATATTTGACAGCTTTATTGAGGCATAATTCACATAGCTTATTATTCACCCATTTAAAGTGTACAATGCAGTGGCATTTAGTCTATCCAGAGAGTCATGCAACCAACACCAGAATCAATTTTTGTCTGTCTCATAAGAAATCCTGCATCCATTAGCGGTTACTTCCCATTACCACCCAACCCCTAGCCCTAGACAATGACTAATCTACTTTTTGTCACCGTATATTTGCCTCTTTTGGATATTTCTTTTTTTTTAATCATACTTTAAGTTCTGGGGTACATGTGCAGAACGTGCAGGTTTGTTACATAGGTATACATGTGCCATGGTGGTGTGCTGCACTCATCAATCTGTTATCTACATTAGGTATTTCTCCTAATACTATCCCTCTTCTAGCCCCCGACTCCCTGACAGGCCCCAGTGTGTGATGTTCCCCTCCCTGTGTGTATATGTGTTCTCATTGTTCAACTCCCACTTATGAGTAAGAACATGCAGTGTTTGGTTTTCCATTCTTATGTTAGTTTGCTGAGAATAATGGTTTCCAGCTTCATCCATGTCCCTGCAAAGGACATAAGCTCATCCTTTAATGTTCCATGGTTCATATGTGCCACATTTTTTTCAATCCAGTCTATCATTGATGGACATTTGGGTTGGTTCCAAGTCTTTGCTATTGTGAACAGTGCCGCAATAAACATACCTGTGCATGTATCTTTATAGTAGAATGATTTATAATCCTTTGGCTATATTCCCAGTAGTGGGATTGCTGGGTCAAATGGTATTTCTTGTTCTAGATCCTTGAGGAATCGCCACACTGTCTACCACCATGGTTGAAGTAATTTACATTTTCACCAACAGTGTAAAAGCATTCCTATTTCTTCACATCTTCTCCAGCATCTATTGTTTCCAGAGTTTTTAATGATTGCCATTATAACTGGTGTGAGATGGTATCTCATTGTGGTTTTGATTTGCATTTCTCTAATGAACAGTGATGATGAGCTTTTTTCATATGTTTGTTGGCTGCATAAATGTCTTTTCTTGAGAAGTGTCTGTTCATATTTTTGCCCACTTTTTGATGGGGTTGTTTGTTTTTTTTCTTGTAAATTTATTTAAGTTCTCTATAGATTCTGGATATTAGCCCTTTGTCAGATGGATAGATTGCAAAAATTTTCTCCCATTCTGTAGGTTTTCTTTTTTTGCTGTGTCTCTATCAGGTTTTGGTATCAGGATGATGCTGGCCTCATAAAATGAGGTAGGGAGGAGTCTTTCTTTTTCTGTTGTTTAGAACAGTTTCAGAAGGAATGGTACCACCTCTTCTTTGTACCTCTGGTAGAATTCGGCTGTGAATCTATCTGGTGCTGTACTTTTTTTGGTTGGTAGGCTATTGAATTACTGCCTCAATTTCAGAACTTTTTATTGGTCTATTCAGGGATTCAACTTCTTCCTGGTTTAGTCTTGGTAGGGTGTATGTGTCCAGGAATTTATCTATTTGTTCTAGATTTTCTAGCTTATTTGCAAAGAAGTGTTTATAATATTCTCTGATGGTAGTTTGTATTTCTGTGGGATTGGTGATGATATCCCCTTTATCATTTTTTATTGTGTCTATTTGATTCTTCTCTCTTTTCTTCCTTATTAGTCTGGCTAGCAGTCTATCTATTTTGTTGAGTAACAAAAAACCAGCTCCTGGATTCATTGATTTTTTTTGAAGGGGTTTCCATGTCTCTTTTCAGTTCTGCTCTGATCTTAGTTATTTCTTATCTTCTGCTGGCTTTTGAATTTGTTTGCTCTTGCTTCTCTAGTTCTTTTAATTATAATGTTAGGATGTCAATTTTAGATTTTTCTTGCTTTCTCTTGTGGGCATTTAGTGCTATGAATTTTCCTTTACACACTGCTTTAAATGTGTCCCAGAAATTCTGGTACATTTGTCTTTGTTCTCATTGGTTTCAAAGGACATCTTTATTCCTGCACTAATTTGGTTATTTACCCAGTAGTCATTCAGGAGCAGGTTGTTCAGTTTTCATATAGTTGTGTGATTTTGAATGGGTTTCTTAATCTTGAGTTCTAATTTGATTGCAATATGGTCTGAGAGACTGTTTATTATGATTTCCATTCTTTGCATTTGCTGAGGAGTATTTTGCTTCCAATTATATTTTAGAATAAGTGCGATGTGGTGCTGAGAAGAATATATATTCTGTTGATTTGGGGTGGAGAGGTCTGTAGTTTCTATTAGGTCTGCTTGATCCAGAGCTTAGTTCAAGTCCTGGATATCCCTGTTAATTTTCTGTCTCATTGATCTGTCTAATAGTGATAGTGGGGTGTTAAAGTCTCCCACTATTATTATGTGGGAGTCTAGTCTCTTTGTAGGTCTCTAAGAACTTGCTTTATGAATCTGGGTGCTCCTGTATTGGGTGCATGTATATTTAGGATAGTTCTTCTTGTTGCATTGATCCCTTTACCATTATGTAATGCCCTTCCTTGTCTCTTTTGATCTTTGTTGGTTTAAGTCTGTTTTATCAGAAGATTAGGATTGCAACCCCTGCTTTTTTTTTTTTCTTTCCATTTGCTTGGTAAATATTCCTCCAACCCTTTATTTTGAGCCTCTATGTTTCTTTGCATGTGAGATAGGTCTCCTGAATACAGCACACCAATGGGTCTTGACTAGTTATTCAGTTTGCCAGTCTGTGTCTTTAAATTGGGGCATTTAGCCTGTTTACATTTAAGGTTAATATTGTTATGTGTGAATTTGATCCTGTCATTATGATGCTAGCTAGTTATTTTGCCTGTTAGTTGATACAGTTTCTTCATAGTGTCAATGGTCTTTACAATTTGGTATGTTTTGGCAGTGACTGATACCGGTTGTTCCTTTCCATATTTAGTGCTTCCTTCAGGAGCTCTTGTAAGGCAGGCCTGGTGGTGATAAAATCTCTCAGGATTTGCTTATCTGTAAAGGATTTTATTTCTCCTTTACTTATGAAACTTACTTTGACTGGATATGAAATTCTGGGTTGAAAATTCTTTTCTTTAAGAATGTTGAATATTGGCCCCCACTCTCTTCTGGCTTGTAGGGTTTCTGCTGAGATATCTGCTTTTAGTCTGATGGGCTTCCCTTTGTGGGTGACCTGACATTTCTCTCTGGCTGCCCTTAACATTTTTTCCTTCATTTCAACCTTGGTGAATCTGGCGATTATATCTTGGGTTTGCTCTTCTCGAGGAATATCTTTGTGGTGTTCTTTGTATTTCCTGAATTTGAATGTTGGCCTGCCTTGCTAGGTTGGGGAAGTTCTCCTGCATAACATCCTGAAGAGTGTTTTTCAACTTAGTTCCATCCTCCCTATCACTTTCAGGTACACCAATCAAATGTAGATTTGGTCTTTTCACATAGCCCCATATTTCTTGGAGGCTTTATTTGTTTCTTTTCACTCTTTTTTCTCTAATCTTGTCTTCTCACTTTATTTCATTGGTTTATCTTCAATCTCTGATATCCTTTCTTTCACTTGATTGATTTGGCTATTGATACTTGTGTATGCTTCATGAAGTTCTTGTGCTATGTTTTTCAGCTCCATCAGTTCATTTATGTTCTTCTCTAAACTGGTTATTCTAGTTAGCCATTCCTTTAATGTTTTTTGGAGGTTCTTAGCTTTCTTGCATTGGGTCAGAACACGCTCCTTTAGCTCAGAGAAGTTTGTTATTACCCACTTTCTGAAGCCTACTTCATTCAATTCATCAAACTCATTCTCTGTCCAGTTTTGTTCCCTTGCTGGCAAGGAGTTGTGATTCTTTGGAGGAGAAGAGGTATTATGGTTTTTGGAATTTTCAGCCTTTTTTTTGTTGGTTTCTCCTCATCTTTGTGGATTTACCTATCTTTGGTCTTTGAAGTCGGTGACCTTCAGATGGAGTCTCTGGGTGGATGTCCTTTTTTGTTGATGTTGGTACTATTCCTTTCTGTTTGTTAGTTTTCCTTCTGTCATGCCCCTCTGCTGCAGGTTGCTGGAGTTTGCTGGAGGTCCACTCCAGACCCTGTTTGCCTAGGTATCACTGGCGGAGGCTGGAGAACAGCAAATGTTGCTGCCTGTTCCTTTCTCTGGAAGTTTCATCCCAAAGGGGCACCTGCCATATGCTAGCCAAGCTCTCCTGTATGAGGTGTCTGTTGGCCCCTACTGGGAGGTATCTCCCAGTCAGGATACACAGGGTTCAGGGACCCACTTTAGGAGGCAGTCTGTCCCTTATCAGAGCTTGAATGCTGTGTTGGGAGATCCGCTGTGCTCTTCAAAGCTGTCAGGCAGGGATATTTAAGTCAGCTGAAACTGTGCCCACAACTGGCCCTTTCCCCAGGTTCTCTGTCCCAGGGAGATGGGGGTTTTATCTATAAGTCCCTGACTGGGGCTGCTGCCATTTTTTCAGAGATGTCCTGCCCAAAGAGGAGAGGCAGTCTGGCCGCAGCGGCCTTGCTGAGCTGTGGTGGGCTCTGCCCAATTCAGACTTCCCGGTGGTTTTGTTCACACTGTGAGGGTAAAACCACCTACTCAAGCTTCAGCAATGGTGGTTGCCCCTCCCCCCACCAAGCTCGAGCATCCCAGGTTGAGCTCAGACTGCTGTGCTATCAGTGAGAATTTCAAGCCAGTGGATCTTAGCTTGCTGGGCTCTGTGAGTGTGGGATCTGCCAAGCCAGACTACTTGGCTTTCTGGCTTCAGCATCCTTTTCAGGGGAGTGAACAGTTCTGTCTCGCTGGCATTCCAGGTGCCATTGGGGTATGGAAAACAAACTCCTGCAGGTAACTCAGTATCTGCCCAAATGACTGCCCAGTTTTGTGCTTGAAACCCAGGGCCCTGGTGGGGTAGGCACCAGAGGGAATCTCCTGGTCTGCGGGTTGCAAAGACCATGGGAAAAATGCAGTATTTGGGCCGGAGTGCATGGTACAGTCCCTAATGGCTTCCTTGGCTAGGATAGGGAGTTCCCTGACCCCTTGTGCTTACTGGGTGAGGCAACGCCCCACCCTGCTTTAGCTCACCCTCTGTGGGCTGCACCCACTGTCCATCCAGTCCCAATGAAATGAACCGTACCTCAGTTGGAAATGCAGAAATCACCTGCCATCTGCATTGATCTCACTGGGAGCTGCAGGTTGGAGCTGTTTCTTTTTGGCCATCTTGCCAGCAATCCTCATGTATAATTTTTATTTTGCTTTTCTTCATTTAGCATTACAACATAAGCATTTTCAAAGTTTGACTATATCATTCATAAACCCATATCAGTGGTTATTTAGTAGTCTATTGTGTGGACATACCATAATTCCATTCTCCTGAGAGGCAGTATTTTATGGTTGTTAAGAACACAGACTTTAGATTATTTCCTGGTTCTGCCACCTTTTATCTGTATGACTTTGGACATCTTAATTTGGATATTTCAATTTCTCTATTTTAAAATAGAGAATATAGTACCCTTCTGTTGAAAGGATTAAATGAGTCAACACATGAAAAACCCTTAGAATATTGCCTAATACAAAGTAAATGCTATTTATGAAGGGCTACTATTACTGTGAATTTTCCACTGATAAATATTTAGCTTAAATTCATTTCTCATGTAACAGTTAATGCTATTATGAACATCTGTTTTTATAGATTTTTGCGAGACTATAGTTACTTCAAATAGAATTCAGGGAGTAGAATTACTGAGTTAAAGTGTGTGTTTTGAGACTGAGTCTCACTTTTTCGCTCAGGCTGGAGTACGGTGGTGCGATCTCGACTCACTGCAACCTCCGCCTCCTGGGTTCAAGTGATTCTGCTGCCTCAGCCTCCAGAGTACCTGGGATTACAGGTATCTCACCTGTAATTGCCTGGCTGATTTTTTGTATTTTTAGTAGAGACAGAGTTTCATCATGTGGGCCAGGCTGGTCTCAAACTCTTGACCTCAAATGATCCACCTGCCTCAGCCTACCAAAGTGCGGAGATTACAGGTGTGAGCCACCGTGCCTGGACAAAGTGTATTTTTTTAAAAGCTCTTGAAATATCTCTCCAAATAGATTGCTAATTTACAGTTTGCCACTCCCACTTACAATGTCTTAGAGTGAGTATTGCTCTGTCCTGTATATATATATATATATATATATATATATATATATATATATATATACACACACACAAATTAGAAGATTAATGTTCATAAGAGTGGGGATTGAAACCCTGGTGGTCTAATGCTCAAGTCTGCACTATTTACCACTACTCTATTTTGAACTTTAAAAGGTATTAATTAAGGTGCAATCTTATTAGATATAAATTTTAGAACATAATCCACTTGTCAGACACTACTGTCACATTCACCTGAGATAAACATATTGAAGAAGGGTCATTTATGCCCTCAGTAGGTTTACCAGCAGGTGAAGACTGAGGATGAAACCTGAATCTGGTTTGGAGTTTAAGACGTTAGTCTTGCCCATCAGTGCTGGATCTGGAAAAGAATTTGTCCAGGCATTTGCACAAGCATTTTGTCTGATGAAGTTGGGAAATTCCAGGAATGACTTGGGTTTTGACTGAGAGAATAAGTCATTTATACTTTTCTATGTAGGCCCTGCTCTGCACATATTTTCCTCTATTTTCTGTCTCTTGTAATTGACTATAATCTAGTGCTGAAATTTTGAAAACTCATACTTGTTATATTATTAATTAAAGTATAATTTTCTGTTTTCTTGATTAATTTTTCAGTTACTCCTTTGTCACTATATACTGTTTTAAATTTTTTAAAGATTAAAAAAAGCTTTGCCAGTGACTATTTTCTTTTAAACAGTTATCTTGCACTTGATCAAGACACTTAATCTACCACCCTACCCATTTTTATAGGAAGGACTAAATGTTCTTATCCCTTTCTATAAAAGTTATCCTAGAATTGGGTACACAATCTTCTCAGAAATTTTTAAAAATGCATTTTAAGTCATGACTTGCCCAAGTTTTCAATTTCTTATTTTTATGTGACTGAAGCAAAGTATTTTATGTTTTATTTCAATATGCATTGTTCATTTTTCAATGTACAGTTCAAATCCCATTCCCTCAATAAAGGTTTATTTGACTGCTCTGGCCTGTCCAGTATTTCTCAATTCTAACTCATACCATTTGCTGTATGATCAGGCACTACTTTTTGAATCAACTTATATGTTTTTTTTTCCTTTTTTCTGTTTACTTCCCATGTTACTATTTTATTTTATATTTGTGTGATGTTAAGATTTTATGGCAATTTTCAAATAGATATATATGTGAATGGTAGGTGGAGTATTGGTCGTTAACTATCAGACCTTACAGGTGAAGAGGGTCACTTGTATGTTGGAAAACCACAGAACTTTTGGCCCTCTGCTTTAGCCAGCAAAGTAGAGATTATCAACTGGGTAGGAAGGGAGAGGCAAAAATAGAGAGATAATTCCTCCTTGAACAAGGAAGGGTTTGGGGAGGCGGGAGGAGAGAAGGTACATATAAAATACTTCAGACAAATGTAATATTTATGTTTGTCAAAAGAAGTTTGAGAAGTATCATTCTAGATCTGTACTATCCAATAATGTAGCTCACATGTGGTTTGTGAGCACTGGAAATGTGGCTAGAGTGAATTGAGACATGCAAATACACAGTGGATTTTAGACTTAGTATGAAAAAAAGAATGTAAAATATAAAATATCTCATTAATTATTTTTATATTAATTACATGTTGAAATAATATTTCAGCTATGTTTGGTTAAATAAATTATTACAATTAACATATGCATTTTTTAACCTTTTAAATTATGGCTGTTAGAAAATTAAAAAATATATATGTGGCTCATATTTGTGGTTCTCTTTATTTTTCTGATGGACAGCAGTGCTCTAGAATGTGAGTTCCATGAGTGCAGAGGCTGTCTCATTCGTCTCCATCATACCTAGCACCTAGCACTGTGCCAAGTATGTGGTAAGCACTCCCTGAATGCTTTTTCAATCATATGTCTTCCCTCCAACTAAATTACAAACTTCTTATAACTCAGACTGCATTTTAATGTTTTGAGTATTTCCTCCTAGGCTTAGAAGAGTGTTATAGACTAGTAGGCATTCAGAACATATTTATTAGATGAATGAATAAAAGAATAATGCTTTCTGATGCAAATTTCCAGCCAACTTCCCAACTGTTTACTTACTCTGCTTTTAGTTAGTTCCCAGCCTGTTTTCAAACATTTTCCATATGATATGTCTGGCTACTTCTTCCTCTCCCCTCTCCTCCCCTCCCTTCACACTGTAGTGAGCCCCACTGAGAAAGTCTTGAACAGGTGTCTGGGCAGAGAGAGAGAAAAGCCAGATTCTTCCATTTGACTCACCTCCCCTCCCCTCCCCTCCTCTCCCCTCCCCTCCCCTCCCTTCATACTCTGCTGCTTTTTGGACATTTTCAAACCAACAGGATATGTAGGCCCTTACAACCTTTTATTTATTTCTTCAAAAGCCATTTATTTGGCCCCCTCTGGTTTCTAGTTTTTTTGTTCATTCTTAAAAATTTCATTTAACTGGAGGGGAATGGAGCTTGCCAGAAGCTGAATGGAAGAATCTGGCTTTTCTCTCTCTCTACCTAGACACCTGTGCAGGCCTTTCTCAGTGAGGCTCACTACAACGTGATTTACTTGACGGATTGGAACTCACCATAGGCCATTATCTTTTATAACTAAATAACTAAATGGGAGTGAGAACAAGAGAGAGAATGTGAGCCAAGGAAGAAAAAGTATGTAAACCTAGATCTGAAGATCTGAGTTTGTCTCAGTGATGGGCATAGCCCTATCACTTACTGGAAGTGTAGTTTTGGAAAATCTCTTCTCTTGGGGCTTCACAGATCTTCATGAGAAAAAAAAAAGGAGGACACCAGATGATTTCCATGGTCTCTTCTGGCACCAACATATGGTGATTCTTTAATCACTAATCAGGGAGGGCAGAAGTGAGAAGCAAATGAAGATTGGACCCTTGTAAATTCAGGATGGGAACTTCATTGGTTTTGATCCATACCCTGTGGCCTTGTGTGCTAATTCATGTTATTCTAACATCAGCCTTGTAAACTCTTTTACCCTTTAATCCTACTTGTAATTGTTTCCTCCCCAGTATTCTTACTGGGGACAGAATACCCATAAGAAGGGGGCTCCTTCATGGTTCACTTTAGCTCAAATTACTTTTCCTTGTTCAACAATTACTTTTACCCTTTTCACTTATATCAGACCAAAAAGTCTTTTTGAACCATTGCTAAAAGTCATTAAGTATCCCAAGGACTTAATTTTCTTTGTTAGAAATATTCGCTACACCCTAAATATCCTCAGAAATCTTCAGCTCTGTTGATCCAGCAGCTCAAGAAAGTTCTACAGCTCATATTCCAATAACTTGTCTGGGTCATCTAAGGTCATAGAATGTTAAAGTTGGATTAGACCTTTGAGATTATTTGGTATAACCTTCTTTTACCATTAAATTGAGACTTGGAGAAATTGTTGTTTTCCACATAGCTAGTTTGTGGGAGGTTCATAACTAGAAACCAGCTGTTCTATTCCTTAGGACTCTGTGCCCCAACCCACTATGGGCCAATAGGCCATAAATGGAGCAGTGATCAGAGAGAAACACAAGAACCACCTGTTCTGAGGTGGGAAATTCACTCAGCCTTTTTGCTCCACTGATAGCTGTGTCTTAGTAAATCACATGATCATTTTTCCAGTAAAGAGATGGATTCCTTTATTTTTTTTTAAATATTTTATTACATTTTAGGTTTTGGGGTACATGTGAAGAACATGCAGGATTGCTGCATAGGTACATACATGGCAATGTGGTTTGCTGCCTTCCTCCCCATCACCTATACCTGGCATTTCTCCCCATGTTATCCCTCCCTAACTCCCCAACCCCCGCTGTCCCTCCCCTAGTTCTCCCCGACAGACCTCAGTGTGTGATGCACTCCTCCCTGTGTCCATGTGTTCTCATTGTTCAACACTCATCTATGGGTGAGAACATGCGGTGTTTGACTTTCTGTTCTTGTGTCAGTTTGCTGAGAATGACGGTTTCCAGGTTCATCCATGTCCCTACAAAGGACACGAACTCATCGTTTTTTATGGCTGCATAGTATTCCATGGTGTATA
>CAUYLG010027037.1:0-15328 GCA_963573385.1 Cacajao melanocephalus
TAGCATTTTGTTAAATCTTCTTTCAAGGTTCTTAGTTTCTTTGCATTGGGTTAGTACATGTTCTTTTAGCTCACAGAAGTTTCTTATTATCCACCTTCTGAAGCCTGATTCTGTCAGTTCATTGCACTCATTCTTCGTCATGCCTTGTTCTCTTGCTGATGAGGAGCTGCGATCCCCTGTAGGAGGAGAGGCATTCTGATTTTGGATGTTCTCAGCCTTTTTGCACTGGTTTCTTCCCATTTTTGTGGCTTTATCCACCTGTCATCTTTGTAATTGCCAACTTTCAGATTGGGTCTGAGTGGACGTCCGGCTTGTTGGTGATGAAGTTTTTTCTGTTTCTTAGTTTTCCTTTGGCAGATGGCCCTTCCCCACAGAGCTAGGCCTTCCCGGGTCAGCTGTGCTTACTGTGAAACTCTCAGTCCTCAGAGCTTCCAATTGCTGTTCTCCTTGTGGGGATGGGACCAGCCGAGCCCGACTCAAAGGGCACCCTGTCCCGCATACTCCGCACTGAGAAGCGCCGCGCCGGGGCGCTGGCAAAACAGCCGTGCTGGCCAAAAGACTCGCGCTGGCGACCCGTGTGGCTCCTCTGCTGGGTATCTCCCAGTTTGTGGGCAACAGAAATTTGTCTGAAATTGCGGCGTCCACTCACTCTCTGCACTTTCACTGGGAGCTACAATCCTGAGCTGCTGCTAATCGGCCATCTTGGATCTCTCTCTTTTTTTTTCTTAAGACAGAATTTCCCTCTTGTCCCCCAGGCTGGAGTGCAATGGTATGATCTCAGCTCACTACAACCTCTGCCTCCTGGATTCAAGCGATTCTCCTGCCTCAGCCTCCCAAGTAGCTGCAATTACAGGCGTGCGCAACCACACCCAGCTAATTTTTGTATTTTTAGTAGAGACGGGTTTTCACCATGTTGGCCAGGCTGCTCTCAAACTCCTGACCTTAGGTGATCTGCCCGCCTTGGCCTCCCAAAGAGCTGAGATTACAGATGTGAGCCACTGCACTCAGCCTATATTTTAAAGTTACTTATTGGCTCATGCCTTTGAGAAGTCAGGGTGGGAGGATTGCTTGAGGCCAGAAGTTTGAGAACAGACTGGGCAACATAGTGAGACCTGTGTCTACAAAAAAATGTTTAAAAATTACTCGAGCATGGTGGCGTGTGTGCCTGTGGGCCCAGCCACTTGAGAGGCGGAGATGGAGGATGGCCTGAGCCTGGGAGGTCAGTGCCGCAGTGAGCTATGATTGCACCACTGCACTGCAACCTGGGTGACAGAGTGGGACCCTGTTTCAAAAAACAAAACCTTTTTTTCCCCACCACAAGCAGCATACTCTTGTCAGAAACAAAAATATAGAAAACAGCGCTGTCTGCACTGCCGCCCCGGCACTAGATGGCAGCATCTAAGCCCTTGCTCTGCCCTGTGGGCCAGTGGGCAGCTGTTCTCAAGCTGCTGGGGTAAAATGAGGGAGGTGGGCCAGCTGCCCCAGCCCCAAGGCTCCCTTCCTCCCCATGTGGTTTATCGGTTTCCAGCACATGGAAAGAACCTGTCTTTTCTCCCAGGGATGCTATCGATTCTTCTGCCCTGCTGACCTTGCTGGGTGTGTGAGGACTGGCAGGGAGGAGGCCTAGCCACCACCTCCTCGGCCCTTTCCTGGGGTGGTTGAGCGTCCCACAAACCAGGTGGGGAAGCCGAGGCTGCTGGGCTGGCCTGACGAGCTCCTCCTAACTGGAGGTTGGTGGGTCCCTGCTGCTCCTCAGGAACTCTCCAAGGTGTTCCTGTTGACTTAGCCGTTAGCACCCTTCGACCCCTGCCCGCAGTTCCCCACCTTCTTAGAACCATGGTGACACAGACCACAGCCTGAGGCCATCATGGGGAGTGGGCTGGGGGTGCAGCCGAGGCTGCCGAGGCCCCTCCCTACAGGGTCGGGCACAGGTGGGCTGCTCTGAAGGTGCCTGGCCAGCTTTCCTTCGGGGCATCTTTGAAAACGGGATAGTGCTCACCTGTCCTGTGTGGTTTCTAATGCAGGTACTTTAAAAAGAAGGCCCAGACTTGATCCCATCTTTCTAGTTTTGTTTCATAATGTGAAATTGCTGTTACTCTTTAAAAGTGTGCCGATGGTATGTACTCATGTAGAAAACTAAGGTAAAATGGAAACACATTGAAAAGGTGATAATCACCCGAATTCTATGATGTCCAGGACATACTTTAAAATAATGGGTTGTACTTTAAAATAGTGGGTTGTGTGGAGGTTCAGAGGAAAGGAAATTAACCACGTGGTGATCATTGTTGACGCTAATAGCGGGCTCACGGGGTTCATTACACTGGCTTCCCTGCTTTCATCTAAGTTTGATGTCCAGCCTTAAAGAGGTGACCACTACAAATATTTTGAGGAAAACCTGCCTAAGGATGTTCTGTACCAACACACAGAGACAGTTTTAGAATATCTGCTTTGTGTGTGTGTGTGTGTGTTTTGAGACTTTATTTATTTTTGAGATGGAGTTTTGTTCTTGTTGCCCAGGCTGGAGTGCAATGGAGCGATCTTGGCTCACTGCAACCTCCGCCTCCTGGGCTCAAGCAATTCTCCTGCCTCAGCCTCCCGAGTAGCTGGGATTACAGGCATGCGCCACCACACCCAGCTAATTTTTGTATTTTTAGTGAGATGGGGTTTCTCCATGTTGGTCAGGCTGGTCTCGAACTCCCGACCTCAGGTGATCCACCCGCCTCAGCCTCCCAAAGTCCTGGGATTACAGGCGTGAGCCACTGTGCTTGGCCTTAAGATTTTATTTTTTTAGAGCAATTTTAGATACACAGCAAAATAAGAAGGCACAGCGATTTCTCATATGCCCCCTAGCCCCTCTCCCCCCACAGGCTCCCCCATTATCAACATCTCTGCAGAGTGGGGCACTTGTTACAGTGGATGAGCCTACACTGACACATCGTCACCCAGTGTCCATAGTTGACACTGGGGTTCCCTCTTGGTGTTGGACATTCTGTGTTTGGACAAATGGAATCCTTGGCTTTCAGCCCTGTGTTTTATGGCGACATCATTTGGTGGGATCCTTTGTTCATTCACCTACATGTGGTGGAGATGCTTCTGAGCCAAAGGCCTGCTGTGTTGGGTGGCAGGACAGGTGTGTGATGGGATGTTCCCAGACAGGCTCCTGGATGGGAGTCCCAGCTCCTTCCTGGGAGCTCCGCCTCTGGGCAAGTTTCCCAGTCCCTGTGGCTTCAGCTGCTTTATCAGAAAATGGTCCCTTCTCTGTAGGATTAGTTTGAGGGTTAAATAAGTGCATTGCATATAAGCAAATGTCAGTGAGTGCAGCTCTTGTTTTCACAGCAGGTCGTGTTCTCTCATGCAGCTGTGCCTTGAGTGATTTCACCATTGCCAGCTGCTGGACATTAGACTCTGTCCAGTTTTTCACTGGCTGGACAGTGCTGCGCCTGACTGTGCACTTGTGAGACCACCAGCCCCGTGGCGGGTGCCCTTTTCTGCACTCCAGCCTCTAGGACCTTTTGGCCTTTCCCCAGCTTGAGAGCCTCAGGCCCTGGGCTTCTCTGAGTTGTCACAGGCAGTTGTGGCTGCGTCTCTTCCTCTGTGAATACAGGTTCCCTAAGCAGCCGGCTCTGGGGTCCTTTCCCAGTGCAGATGTCCAGGGAGAGGCACACATGGTGGCCGTGGACCTTGCCGGACTCCTGGGCTCCCTGCCTGGTCCAGCCTGGTGGGTGCCTGGGATGGCCTTGGTGCTCCTGTTCTCACCTGTGCTCTCTGCCCCCAGGGAAGGCTACAACAACCCCCCCATCTCGGGTGAGAACCTGATTGGCCTGAGCAGGGCCCGGCGCCCCCACAATGCCATCTTTGTCAACTTTGAGGATGAAGAGGTGCCCAAGCAGCCACTGGAGGCTGCAGCCCAGACGTGGAGGAGAGTCTGCACCAACCCCGTGGACCGGAAGGTGGAGGAGGAGCTGAGGAAGGCGAGTCCCACGCTGCGCCTGGCCTGGTGGCCCCAGCCTCTGTGTGGGCCGCTTGTGTTTACCCAGCTGCTCCATGTCCCCGCCTGTGGGTTAGCTGCACTGACCTTTTCAAAACCCATTCCTTAGTGTACGGGAAATTTCCACCTTCAGATGTCATGTCTAAAGGCTGTGGCGGTATAAGTTCCACATTCCCAAGGCTGAACATGCTTCTTAGAGTTCTTAAGGAAAATATGTGTGCATTGTTCCAATGTGACCTAAACGTGGAGTTCTGGGATCCACTGAGCTCTTACTCATCCAGTCATTCATTGCAGCAAACCCAATGGGGCACCTAGTGTGCCGGACCCAGCACTTTTTTACCGTTAGAGCTGGAACCACGCCGCCAGGCAGCCCGCCTTCCCTGGGCTTGCAGGTGCTTTGGAGGCCTGCATCCCCACAGGCGTGAACAGCAGGTTCACCGTGAGGCCACACCACTGCCATCCAATCCTGGCTCTTCCCGTACGCAGTGCGCCTGTGGGAGGTCTTTCTGAGAGACCGTGTGGGTATCACTTGATTTCTTGTTGATTTCACTGGGGCACTGTCAGTGGCTCCTTATTGTCCTCTGGGCACAGCCCACCTTCCTAAAGTGGCTTGTGAGGCCCACTGCCCTGGCCCTCCAGCCTTCCACACTCTGGCGATGCTGACCTTTGCAGTCCTCCCCAGGCCAGGCTGTCCCCTTCAACCCTAACAATGTCCCACCTCAGGCACCTGTTCTCTAGATTGGGGCAGTGTGGGGGACCCTGGGACTCTAGCATGTCTCCCCTGAGCCTGCTCCGTGCTGCACTGTAGGCTGTATGAGGACAGCGACCATGTCCCTTGTGGTCATTTCAGGGCTTCAGCCCCACAACTGCACTTGGCACAGGCTGGGTGTGCGGCCCAGGCTTCCGAGGGAAAGGATGAGTGAGTGCAGGGGGACCTAGGGCCACGCCCTGTGTGTCCAGTCCCTGCCCTCCACCAGCTCCTCTCTGGAGGGGACACTGGGGTCCAGACCATGCTGGGGAGTCCAGGGCAGAAGGGTGAAAGTTGCTGGTGCTCATCTCAGCCTCTGCCCTTGGCCTCCCCAGCTGTTTGACATCCGTCCCATCTGGTCCCGGAATGCTGTCAAGGCCAACATTAGTGTCCACCCAGACAAGCTCAAGGTCTTGCTTCCCTTCATAGCCTATTACATGGTAAGTGTCAAGCCCGCCCACCTGCCTTGGTTCCCACCCATATGCTCCCTGATCCCTGACGCGATGTCTTAGAGCCACAGTAAGAGCAGCCAGCCCCTCTCCTGGCCCCCATCCTTGCTGCCCCACCCCCATCCTGGCCCATCCTTCCTACCCACCCCTGGCCTGGACCCCATCCTTCCTGCCCCACCCCCAACCTAGTACCTCCCCTATCCTGGCACCCCATCCTTCTTCCCCCTAATCCAACCATCCCTAAGACAGCTTATTAAAGCCAGCTAGGAAAGTTTCAGGTCTCTGAGTCCAGGCTGCTCCCCGTAGCCTGTTGGGCTACAGGCCCAGCCCCTGACTACAGCAGCCCCACGTCAAGTCCTCCCACCTGTGGGGTGGGAGGGGTTGAGTGGGGTTCAGTGGGAGGCAGATCCATCTTTGATCCATAAGCACGTAAGGATGGGTGTCATGAGGTTCCCAAAGATGTGGATGGGAAAGGGATCCTTCCCCGCTGCAGGGACACACAGAGCATTAGGGGAGGCCAGTGTAAGCATGACCGCGAGGGTCTGCAACAGGCAGTAGGGCACAAGAAAGACCCCCCGCCGTGTGGGGCTCCTGGCTCAGGAGAGCACCTGTGCTGCTTGGCATTGGCTTTTTAGTTTTTATTATTTTATTTTATTTTTTATTCTTTTTTGAGATGGAGTCTCACTCTGTCTCCCAGGCTGGAGTGCAATGGTGGGATCTTGGCTCACTGCAACCTCCACTTCCAGGGTTCAAACAATTTGCCTGCCTCAGCTTCCCATCTAGCTGCGACTACAGACACATGCCACTATGCCCAGCTCTTTTTTTTTTTTTTTTTTTCCATTTTTAGTAGAGATGGGGTTTCGCCATGTTGGCCAGGCTGGTCTCAAACTTCTAACCTCAAGTAATCCACCAGCCTTGGCCTCCCAAAGTGCTGGGATTATAGGTGTGAGCCACCACGCCTGGCCGGCATTGGCTTTTTAGACATACGCACTTCAAAAGCACCCTCTGGGGATGGAAGACGTCTCATTGATTAGGCCACTAGTAACACTGGGCACTTAATATATGCCAGGAACCATGGTAAAGGCTCCACAGACATTACCTCATTTAATCCTCTCAAGAACCATAGGAAGCCAGGCACAGTGGCTCACTCCTAAAATCCCGGTACTTTGGGAGGCTGAAGTGGGAGAATCGCTTGCATCCAGGAGTTCAAGGCCAGCCTGGGTAACATAGTGAGCCCCTATCTCTACAAAAAAAATTAAAAATTAGCCAGTTGTGGTGGCTTGTGCCTGTAGTCCCAGCTACTTGGGAGGCTGAGGTAGGTGGATCACTTGAGCCCAGGAGGTCGAGGCTACAGTGAGCCATGATTGTGCCACTGCACTCAGCCTGGGCAACGGAGTGGGACCCTGTCTCAAAACAACAACAAAAAAGAACCCATAGGAAAAGGTGTTCCTGTTCCCTCCATCTGACAGGAAGACCAAGGTTTGGAAAGGCCAAGTGCCCTCACCAAAGCGACAGGGGCTGCGCATGGCAGAGCAGGGCTGGGCATCCAGAGCCTTGTCCCCAGCTCCTGACAGGACAGCCCTGTCACCGGCTCCTGAGCTCTTCTCTGGCCTTGGTGTTGGCTCTGCCCCGCTCAGGGACCCGGGCCTTCACTTCACCTCACATTCCCGCCTTTTCTTTCTGCAGATAACGGGCCCCTGGCGCAGCCTATGGATTCGATTTGGGTATGACCCCCGAAAAAACCCAGACGCCAAGATTTATCAAGTCCTTGATTTCCGAATCCGTTGTGGAATGAAACACGGTAAAAACTCCTGAAAGCTTTGGTTCCTGCCTTTCTCTATATATACCTTTCAGTTTCTAGCATTCTCTTTTTGTAGTAAGAATCTTTTCATTTGGGGAGAATAAAAAATCCTTTTGCCCCCTTGCTGAGACTCTTTTGGATGCAGAATGCACGGAAACAAAAGTCACAGCTGTGTGCTGGCCCCTCCAGGGACCGCCCGGTTTCTGAACCACGTCCCTCACTGAGTGACCGCAGGTGCCCTGTGGTCCTGTGACGCAGGCCAGGCACTTGTGAGAGCTTCAGTGCCCGCCCCGCCTGGGAAGCCCTGGGATTCGTTGGTGACCACAGTGGCGTGCTTGGCAGCCTGGGGTGCCCTCTTGGGAGCTGGCCCCATGGACCCAAGTCAAATCTCCAGTGTGAAGCCAGTGCTGTTTGCTGACAGGCCCTGTGCCCACCCTCCTGACATGCCTGCCCTTGCCTGCAGGTTATGCCCCCAGCGACTTGCCAGTCAAAGCAAAGCGCAGCACCTACAACTACAGCCTCCCCATCACTGTCAAGAAGACCCGTGAGTGTGCCGGGTGCCCTCTGTGGGTCAGGAGTGTTTGCCAGGGAAGGTGGGGCACTTGGACCCAGACGGGGAGGTGCTTCCTGGGGGTCACTCCAGGGCTCTGCCGTCCATTCCTCCCCTAGGAGGGGGAGGGCAGGCCAGGGTGGTTGGGAGAGACACCTCCTCCCCACCCTGCATGTGCCAAGGCACTGCTGTTGTCCCCACACAGCCAGCCAGCTTGTCACCATGAATGACCTGAAGCAGGGCCTGGGCCCGTCGGGGACGAGCGGTGCTCGGAAAGCAGCCTCCAGTAAATACAAGCTCAAGGTGGGCACCCTGAGCCCGGGAGGGGGTGGCTCCCAGCGGAGGCCGGGAGTGGAGGGGATGACCTCCCTCTCAGGGCCGAGCACCCTGTGGGCAACACCTAGGGGCTATGATTGGGGCAGCTCTGCCCAGCAGGGCCTTGGTACCATGCCTGCTTTTGGGGCAGCCTTCAGACACAGAGCAAGAACTCGGTGCAAAGCCCCTGGGGCTGTGGGTGTTAGGGACGTGTGGCAAAGAGGTGGTGACAAGTCTCAGGGAAGCCTGGCACCAGCAGCTGTGTGTGGCTGTCCTTCTCAAGCCCTTTGGGAGCCTGGGCCCTTACTGATCCATGTGACCACCGCTGGAATGATTGGAATCGGGCACACGCAGGACAGCCAGAGCAGACCATATGGGCTGCAACTGTGGCAGGAGCCTCACCTGCTCACGTTTCTGTCAGTGCGGTTGCCCAATGGGGGTTGCCTGATGGGGGTTGGCAGTGTCCAGAGCTGTCCCCACATTCAGGCTCCTGCAAGCCTCTCCACAGTCCTAGGGGAGGCCGAGAAGGGCTCATCCCCTTTGGTGGAATCACCTGCCAAGGGAGTGGGTGGCAGAGACGAGTGCAGCAGAGACAGGTGATGTGAGGGACTTGCTGTCCCCCAGCATCTGGGGCCCCTGCCTGCTCCCCAGGTTTTTCAGACCTTTGCTGTCTTCCCAGTCAGGGGTGACCATGTCACAGCCTGTGCGGCCTGCCTTCTCCTGGAGGCCTCTCCTGTGAGGCCATTATCCTTACCTCTAGAACCACCTAACTGGGTAGGGAGAGAGTAAACACTTGCTAAGCCCTGCTTTCCCCAGAAAAGATGTCAGGGCAGCCCACAGGGGGACACAGGATGACAGTTTAGCAGCAGTGGATGAGGAATGAAGTCAGAGTGCAAGAAGGCACAGAACGCAGAACCTGACGAAAGGCTAGTGCCAGCCCCATACCATGGGCGCCATGCCTGCTATGGAGGCAGGCTCACTGTTTCCAGTGACCCCGGGAGGGCCTGGGTGCTCCTCTAACTCTCTCAGAGCCTCCCGGGGAGTTGGACCTTGTTTTTTCCTCAACTGCTCCCTGGCCCTCTGGCCTGTCTGCCAAGCCTGGTCCTGGTGACCAGCCAGCTCCTTGGAGAGACCCCATGGGAGTCTACATGGAGTCTCCAGCGCTGGCACCCCCCAGAGCTCTGGCTGACCTTTCCTGTGTCTCCCCCTTTTTCACCAGGACTCCATCTACATCTTCCGGGAAGGGGCCCTGCCACCCTATCGGCAGATGTTCTACCAGTTATGCGACTTGAATGTGGAAGAGTACGTATGGGGGGTGCTGAGACACTGGGGGGCCTGTGGGACCTGAGGACCAAAGTGTTCACAACTCTTCCACTTCACGTCGGCCTTAATCTCCCGCAAGAAGACTCACCCGTCTGGGAGTTTGGTGCTGCTGGGAGCCCTGCCGTGCCAGCGGCCTTCAGCGAGGCGGTTCCCTGTAAAAAGCCTTGGCTCTGAGCTGCGTGGAGACGGTTCTTGCTGTTCTGTCCTTGCCCCTCTTCCACTGTCCACATGAAGGCCCGTGAGCTGGTTCCTAATCCCAGGACCCATCAGATCCCAGAACCCTTTTATCAACTTGTTCTTCGTGATGTTTAAAGAATTGCAGTGGGAGGGCCCTGGGTGGGAGGAGATGGGAACATGCCAAATACACGTTGAAATCTACTGAAAGCCACGGCTCACCAGAAGCATGTGCCAGGGCACACGCCGCGCTTCGAGTGTGGGCGAGGGGCCAGGGACCACGCAGGTTTAGGGCCCCAGCCAGAAACACAGCCTTGTCCCCAGGTCCTCTGTAGACTTCACTCTCGGGGCTGCTTTTCTCAGTACAGGTTTGCCTCTGCCAAAAACCAACACTGGCATCTCTTAGCAGAGACCCCACCCTGGGACTTACGTCCCGCCCCTCTGCCCCACCACCAGGTTGCAGAAGATCATCCACCGCAATGATGGGGCAGAACATTCCTGCACGGAGCGGGATGGGTGGTGCCTCCCCAAGACCAGTGACGAGCTCAGGGACACCATGTCCCTCATGATCCGGCAGACCATCCGCTCCAAAAGGCCTGGTGAGAGCCGCTCAGGGAAAAGGGGGGCCAGGATGCCTGGGGATCCCCTCAGAGGCAGCAGGTGTCCCTCAGGGGACCCATCCCTGAGAAATTGCACCCAGGTGGCATCATCTTGCCCCTGCCCCTGGTGAGAGGTGGGCAGTGTGAGCCAGAGTCCAGCCCAGGAGCCGGCATCACCCCGACTGCCCGCAGAGGCTGCCTCAGGTGAGGCCCTCAGCCCTGGGGTCTAGGGCAGGAGGCAGGCCCAGAGGGGAAGGGTGCACAGCGCAGCACTGCCGCTAGGCCTCCACTTGCCACGCTCACGTCGGGCCTTGTCTTCAGCCGTGCATGCGCAGGCTCTGCCTCTGTCTTCTTCCTGCTCCACGTGGCTCAGCCCCTTCCTGGAAACAGGCGGCACCTGCTGGGCTGTGGATCTGACGAGGCTGGGGAGAGTCATAAGAGGCCCCCCTCTCGGGATTCCTCTCAGGCTTAGGGAGGGGGCATCCTGCACCCTTTCACGCCCCCCAGATCTGACTGGAGCAGGGGTTCTTGGTCTGCTTGGAACCCAGACTCAGCCCCCTTTTGGAATCTAATCAAGGGTATAGACCCTTTCCCAGGGAAAATGGTGTGTTCCCCTGGGTGCTCGTGAAATTACAGCTTCCCAGGGGAGCCTCCACCCCTTGCTTCCCCACCAGCTTCTTCAGAGCTCAAATCTCAGAACCTTATAGTAGAAACAGGCTCCCCAGAGCCTGCATGGGACACCCATGGCCTTGTCCCCCCGGCCCCAGCTCTCTTTTCCAGTTCAGCCAAGGCCGACGGTGGGAAAGAGCAGCTGACCTACGAGTCTGGGGAAGACGAGGAGGAGGATGAGGAGGAAGAAGAAGAGGAGGAGGAGGATTTCAAGCCATCGGACGGCAGTGAGAATGAGATGGAGACAGAGATTCTGGACTATGTGTGACAAGGCCTGAGGCTGCCAGACTGCTGCGTGGCCTAATGAGGGAGCCAGGGCTCCCACTGCCACCCACAGTGCCCGGAGTGGCCCTAGGAGGCCCTCTGAGGAGAGCTGGTGTCCCAGCAAAGGGTGCAGCTGACTATAGCCCTGGCTATGCCCCACTGCTTGGTGCAGCCTCTGGTCCTGAGGGATTAGGGACATCCCCAGAGGATGTGCCTTGACCCCCCTGACCCCGCCACCCATGAACCAGTCCAGCATCCATCCAGTGAGTGAGCACCCAGTGCTTCTTAGGCTGAGACCAGCAAAGGCCAGAGGTGGAGCTGGGCGGCTTGGGGGGCCAGGCCACATGGCAGTCTCTGCTTGGCTCTCCTGACTATGGTGGAGATAGTGTGGGGAGCCTGGCATATGGTCCCAGGTGGCAGGAAGTGCCCTTGGCTCTGGTCCCATCTGTTTAGCGCAGCTTTGGCCACAGCCAGGCCTCCCTGGAATTGTTCTTATTAAACCAATTTCCCAAGAAGTCTTGGTTTCTCACTGAGCGTTGGAGCCTCAGGGGAGTCTCTTCTTGCCTTGGGGCTTGGGCCCCCTTAGTCCCTTCATTTGTTCCTTCATTCATTCAGTGACCTCATGCTGGCAGTGCTGGCCTGTGCTCCCTCACCTGCGGTCAGGTGGGGTGAGGGCAGCCAGGAGCACTCCAGGCTGGGGCTCATTTTTTCTCTAAATGGACGCCTTCTTGACAAGGTCATGGGAAACGGGCCCTGCTGTCTCATGGCTTCCCAGCATGAAGCCACTGGGTCCTGAGCCCAGCAGGCCTGCGCCTGGCTCTGCTTCCTGTGCTGGCCTTGGCCGAGGTGCCTCTCTGCAGCAGACTCCCTCCCCACCTGTGTGTGCGCCAGGTATTCGTTGAAGAAATGAGGTCGTTTGTCTAGAGAACGTCCCTGTCTGGATCGGCTGGCTGCTTCTGTGTGGTGCTGAACTGCTCTCCTCCCCCTTGTATTTCCTGTGGACTGGTGGAGGCTCAGCCAGAGGCAGGTTCAAGGCCTCTTCCTAGGCTGCATTGGTCTGCAGGCACAGGATGTCTGCTGGGCCCCTTTGGTGACACTAGGATTGACCGGCAGGTTTAGGCGTTGTCAGCCTGATTCGTTGGTCTTTTATCTAACAGCTTTTTATTTGTGGGTTGTTTTTTTTTGAGATGGTCTTGCTCTGTTGCCCAGGTTGGAGCGCAGTGGTGCAATCAGGGCTGACTGCAGCCTCGACCTCCTGGGCTCCAGTGATCCTTCCACCTCAGCCTCCCAAGTGGCTGAAACTATAGGTTGTGCACCACCATGCCCAGATAATTTGTATAGTTTTCATAGAGATGAGGTCTCACTAATGTTGTCCAGGCTGGTCTCAAACTCCTGGGCTCAAGAGATCCTCCCGCCTCAGCCTTCCAAAGTGCTGGGATTACTAGTGTGAGGCACTGTGTCCAGCCTAGCTAATGGCTTTTGAACAGCTGTTGATAATTGCCTGGACCTACTTCCGTAAGGGTGCAGAATGGTGATTTTTTAATTTATATTGTTCCCTCTGCATTTAGTAGCTGGAATTCTATAAAGGAATCTTCCTCATAATCTGTTTGATTACCTTGAAATACCATTTGGTCAGCAAAGGGGGGAAAATAATTGTTTTCACCTCTATCACTTTTCTGAACAATGAGTTAGTGCCCTGGCAAGGGCTAGTGACAGGGCAGGCAGGGGCGGGGAGTGTTTCCTGGGCTTCGTGGTGAACTCGGATCTGTCAATTGCAGGCTTGGGTTTTCACGCCCAGCTTGTCTGTCTTTGGCCAGAGGCCGCCTCAGGTTGCCTTCTGTAGTCCTTTGACACAACCCTTGGGTCTTGGGCACCTTCCTTACTTGCCAGCCACCAAGATGGTACAGGCTCCAGCCTCTCCCCAGCATTTCCTGCCGGGACCCAACCCAGCCATCTCCCCGGGGTGCACCCCTTCGTTGGTGTGAATATGGTGTTTAGAGACCCCAGTCTGGTCACGGGGATGGTGGTTGCTCCTGGGGTTTCTTTACTGCTAGGGCTTTGGAAGAGACAGAACCAGGAAATAAGTATTTTTTTTTACCAATAAAAAAAGTATGAGGCCGGCCACAGTGGCACACACCTGTAATCCGAGCACTTTGGGAGGCCGAGGCAGAAGGATCACTTGAGGTCAGGAATTTGAGATTAGCCTGGCCAACATGGTGAAACCCTGTCTCTACTAAAAATACAAAACATTAGCCAGGTGTGGTGGCGTGCACCTGTAGTCCCAGCTCAGGCTGGAGAACCGCTTGAGCTTGGGAGGTGGAGGTTCCAGGGAGCCGAGATCGCACCACTGCACTTCAGCCAGGGTGACAGAATGAGACTCCATCTCAAAAATAATAATAAAGTATGAATTCATGCAGGTATTTCCCAGTTATAAGATTGTCAGGTTTTACTTCTCTGATTTTACAGCTGTTTTTCTGCCTATGCTGAAAGTCTGGGTTCCTGACAGCACTAGCATAATTGCTTATGTTCTTTTTCCTATAACATACATATGCTAGTTTCAAAATATAAGATATTGTAATAAATCATGTTATATTTAAAGTACATGAATAACAAATTATAAATTATATAAATATATCATAAAACAGACCCACTAAGGATCATTTAAGATCGGTTTGCTCATTCTGAAATTCTCCCACGGAATGTGCAATTGTGCCCCTAGGTCCTTTAAGTCACTCTGTGATTAGGTCATCTTCCTACCAAGACCAGCTCAGCTGTAGAGACCCCCACCCAGGTGGCACTGAAGGAACTGAGAAGCAGACACCCAGATAGAACAGCAAAGTGGGTCTATCCAGGGGGCCAACAGCCTACTGAGCTGAGAGCTTGGGCTGACAGCGTTGAGGGCTGAGGGCCCGAACAGACTGACCCATGCATTTATTCTCTCTGAACAGGTGATGGTTATTAACAAACAGATGTTCGGTATTTTCTCATAACAAAAATATACCAAGTAGGCAGCTGGTGCCCACTTACCACTGATCACAGACAAACTAAAAAGTTTTCTCCACGAGGGAGCCTCGGGGGCAGGGTCAGATATCCCACGCTTAAAGAATTGTTTTAACCGGTGTACGATGTTCATATACTGTCTTGCCACTTTAGAATGCCCCGAGCAGTTCTCTACTTGGCAGGGGCCAGCTAGGTTTTCCTTGCCACTGTTCTTAACAAACGATATATTTTATCATACACTCAGCATTTCTCAACATCTACTGATGCAGTTAGATGGAACTTTGGGGTATTTTTTAATCATGCAGATGTAGAAACCTACCCACGACTTTTGTGTTATTTGAGACAGTTTCGCTCTTGTCACAGGCTGAGGTGCAATGGCATGATCTCAGCTCACTGCAACCTCCACCTCCTGGCTACAAGTGACTCACCTGCCTCAGCCTCCTGAGTAGCTGGGACTACAGGTGTGCGCCACTATGTTGGGCTAATTTTTATGGTTTTGTTGTTGTTGTTGTTGTTTTTGAGACATTGTGTCACTCTGTTGCCTGAGCCGGAGTACAGTGGTGTGATCTTGGCTCACTGCAACCTCCACCTCCCAGGTTCAAGCCATTCTACCTTAGCCTCCTGAGTAGCTGGGATTATAGGCACCTGCCACTAAGCCCAGCTAATTTTTTGTATTATTAGTAGAGACGAGATTTCACCATGTTGGCCAGGCTGGTCTTGAACTCCTGACCTCGTGATTCACCCGCCTTGGCCTCCCAAGATGCTGGGATTACAGGCGTGAGCCACAGTGCCCAGCATTTTTTTGTATTTTTAGTAGAGACAGGGTTTCACCATTTTAGCCAGGCTGGTCTCAAACTCCTGACCTCAGGTGATCTGCCCTGCCTTGGCCTCCAAAGTGCTGGGATGACAGGCATGAGCCATGGTACCTGGCCCCTACCTAGGATTTTTAAGTGAATGTTTCTCTGCCTGAAAGCAAAGTTTAAGTGTTTATTTTACAGCACCTTGTAAACAATACCTGTAGACCCTAATATTTGTTGTGCCACAAACTTCTCATCCATAGTTTCTCTGAGTGAAGGTATTGATGGGGAAATGTGAAATTCGGAGAGGCAGGCACAGGCTCAGGCCACACAGCTGGGGAGCGGCAGCATCGGGTGGGACCTGTGTCAGATTTGCAATTCTGCCTTGTGTGACGTAAGCTGGACTTCATTAAAATTAAAAATTTCTGCTCTGCAAAGAAAACAAAGACAAGCCACAGACTGGAAAAATATATTAGCAAAAGACATCTGATAAAGCACCAAAATATACAAAGAGCTCTTAATACTCAATAAATAAGAAAATAACCTGATTACAAAATGGGTCAAAGACATCTTGCCAGAGAAGCTAAACAGGTGGCAAATAAGCATCTGAACAGATATCCCAGGCTGGGTGCAGTGGCTCAGGCCTGGAAT
>CAUYLG010027043.1:0-29601 GCA_963573385.1 Cacajao melanocephalus
AACAAGAATCCTGTTCTCTCTCCCTCTTTTTCTTCCTCTTTCTTTCTCTCGTACATTCTTTTTTTTCTTTCTTTCACTCTCACTTTCTTTCCTCTCTTTTCCTTTCTTTCAAAAAATAAAAAAAATAAAAAAATAAAAAAAATAAAAAGAAAGTCAACCTAATAAATAAATTTTATATTTTCTGTTACTTTCTAGTTTTCATTCATATACACATATTCGTTTTCACAGGGATAGTAACAGTGATGTAAATATATAATTTTGTTATTCTGCTTTTAATTAGGCTCAATAGCTTGAGAAATAGCCTATTGTGCTGCATTAGTTTCCAGTGATTTTTGGTCATGGCCAAATCATCTGTCACTGGCCATGATCCTGGCAAAATGAATTACATAATTAACAAGGTGATCTATGTCATTGTTGACCTTTTTATGTATGTTTAAATTCGTTCCCACTTTTTCACTTTTAAAAATGACTACTGCAAACACATGCATCAAAACTTCTATTTTTTGTAATTATTTCCTTCAGTTACAGTCTCAGAAGTAGGATTACCCTAGGGATATGAATATCTGAATTCAAGAGAAGTTTAAACAATTTGTATTGCCATCAACCGTTTATCAGTTCTACCATATTTTATTTTTACCAGCATTCTATTTTATTTTTCCAAATTTAATGCATAAACTGTATCCCATTACAGCTTTAATTTGCATCTCAACAAGAGGTAGTAAAGTTGACAATTTTCTTATGTATATTTATTACTTGTGTGTCCTCTTTGTCAATCACCTATTCATGTCCTTTGCCCATTTACATTAAAGTTTTGATGTTTTCTTTTTCAGTTTTCATGAGCTTTTTGTACCATACTGACAGAGGCTTTTTCCTAGTTTATATTACGAAAATATTTTCTTTAGTCTGCGTGCCTTTTTTTTGAGTTCCAATAATACTTATTCTAGAGACTTGCAAATATTTGAAAGCCAAATAATGCATAATTCCACTATGCATATAATGTCTACTCTCTTTTTGGTGGTCTTGTGTGTTTTCATTATTAATACAATTTAATACTCTTTATACAGTTGGGTTTATTTTGACATAAGGTCTAGACAGTTTCACTTGAAATTTCTTTAACTTTGAGCAAAGTTAAATTTAACACAGGAATCAGGTTCATCATCTATTAAAAAATGAATCTGCTTTTCGCTTTCATTCTAGAATCTTCTAAAAGAATATTGGGCGTGTCGAATACTTGATTTCTTAGGAAACCTCATTCTTCAACCATGCCACGTCACTTATCAATTCATTGTCTACCAGTTCCAAATGTATCTTTACTACCTGCTCAGCAACAATAGACAGAATTTCTTTGAGTATTGTAGTAAGGATGATGTTAAACATCCTCAGCAGAGGATGCCGGAGCGGCACCGGAGCACGAAGGGACCCCCTTGCAGTTTCCAGTGACTACAACATTGGTGGATGACACGGGTGGGAGAATGTCTTGGTAGTGCTCTGCCTTGGCCACATGCCTGGCACGCATGATCCCTTCATGACCTCCCAGCTCCAGCCTGGCCTGGTGGTCATCTTTCTGCAGCTTTTGCTGCATGGACCCTGCATGCCACAGCCCTCCTGCCTGCACTGGTGCTCCAAATGCTCCAAATCCCTCTGCTTCAGTATGCCCACTTCCCCCAGGTTTGCCTGCTGTGACCTTCTGGTGCTGCAGCCCTTCTATCACAAACACCACAACTACAGGGCTCCTATCAATATGAGTGGTCCCATTTTCTCTGCACACCTATGTGGCTGACCACTGGTTGTGGCTTACTCAAATCCACCTGCACTCCAGGAGAGAGCTGCTTCCTACTCGCTCAGTAACTTCAGACCAGCTCTGTCCTGTGCAAACCAGCAAACTTCTCTGCCAGCCACCGACCTGCAACTATACTTGCTCTAACAAGGTCTGAATGCTAGCCTTGGGGATAGGGTCCCCAATTCCAAGTTCATCCTTCTTTAGGTGCTCACTTTCAGCCCTAGGGTGCCATGAAGGGTTCTCTTATATTTTATACTTCCCTTTTATCATAATTTAATGATTTTCATATTAACCTTCTCCTTTATAGTCATCTTCTATTTTATAGTCGCTATGTGACTTCTGTCTCTTGATTAGACCCAAACTGATATACATGATACACGCTGAAGTATCCTTTACATTCTTATTTAGAAGGGGTTGGAAACCTTTTCTTAAAGGGCCAGATTGTACATATTTTAGGCTTCCAGGCCATATAGTTTCTGTCACAAAGTTCACTACCCATTCATGTTAAAACAACAACAAAAACAAAAAACAAACAGCAAATTAAGAACAGAATGGAATGTTCTCAGCTTGATAAAAGTCATCTTAGAAAAGCGTAAGAAAATCTTGCAGTTGGCCTGTGCAGTGGCTCATGCCTGTAATCCCAGCACTTTGGGAGGCCAAGGTGGGCAGATCAACTGAGGTCAGGAGTTCGAGACCAGCCTGGCCAATATGGCAAAACCCCATCTCTACTAAAAATACAAAAAGTTAGCTGGGCATAGTGGTGGGCACCTGTAATCTCAGCTACTCAGGAGGCTGAGACAGGACAATCACTTGACCCAGGAGGAAGAGGTTGCAGTGAGCTGAGACAGTGCCATTGCACTCCAGCCTGGGCAACAAGAGTGAAACTCCACCTCAGAAAAAAAAAAAAAAAAAAAAAAAAAAGGAAAAAGAAAAGCTTGCAGTTAACATCATGCCTCATTTGAAGACTAAAATCAAAATAAGGTAAGGATGTTTACTTTCAATACTTCTAGTCAACATTTTACTGAAAGTCCTTGCTAGTGCAATATAGAAAGAAATAAAACAAAAATAACCCAAAATGGTATAATGCTGACAAAAGATAACTATCATGATTCACAGATAGCATGATTGTGTATGTAGAAAATCCTATGTAATCTACAGAAAATGAAACTAGAAATTGATTTAACAATATTGTAGTACACAAAGTTAACATACAAACTCAATTGTACTATGTTCTAACAACAAACGGTAGAAAATGAAATTTTAAAAATATCATTTACAATAGCATTAAATACATCAATTACTTAGGACTAAAATTGGTGTGTGCAAGACTTGTGAAACATTGCTAAGAGAAATTAAAGAAGACCTAAATAAATGGAAAGATTTATCATGTTATAACATATGTTTATAAAATCTCAATAATTTAAAAATATTTTTCTCCAAAATTGATCTGTTGATTCCATATAATCCTAATTAAAATCCCAACAGGCTTTTTAAAGAAGGAAATTGTATTCTAAAATTTTACAGAAATCCAAAAGATCTACATCAGGCAAAACAAGTCTGAAAAAGAATAAAATTGGAGGATTTACACTACATTATCTCAAAACTAATGATAAAGTTATAGTAATCAAAACAGTGTAGTATTGGCATAAGGAACAGGTTAGTGTAACAAAATGGAAATTTCAGAAAAAGACTCATGTATATATGGCCAAATTATTTTTGATAAAGATACAAAGGCAATACAGTGGGGAAAGAAAGTTCATCTTTAAGAAATGGTGCTGAAACAACTGGATATGATAAATAAATATGAATCTCAATCTCTGTCTCACTCCACATAAAAAAATTAATTGAAAATGCCATGATAGATAGACCTAAGTATAAAAGTAAGAACCCTGACACTCTAGACACAAAAATCCAGAATCTTTTCATGAGTTTAGAGTAGGCAGAATTCTCTTACATAGGACACAAAATGCACTAACCATAAAAAACTCCCAATGAATTACACTTAATTGAAATAAAAATTTATTCTCATCAAAATATACCATAAAGAAAATGAACAGAAGAGTCTACAAAATAAATGCTATGTACTCCTCAAAAGTTGTGAAAGACAATAAGTGAGTAATTGATGGATAGATGAATGGATGGATGGATGGATGAATGGATGGATGGATAGACTGATTGACTGGTTGACTGACAAACTGTTCCAGATTAAATGGATCACCCACATACACTTTGAGACAAGCTTCATTTTTTTTTTCTGGAAGCCCTGCAACTTCCCTAAAAATTGAATGAATTATGGAATAGATCTATGGCCAATGGTGGGCAGAGTCTACATAGAACTATGCTTCTTGGTATTCTAGGGAAAACGTTTTAACTTGTTGGCTATACTATTCAGAATGGCTGTATAGCTTATTGTGCTTTTGAATACGTTGGTGGTGTTGCCATGTGTTCTAGACCATCGATGGAGCCTACAATTCAAAATTCAAATATTGTCTTTGCAGAAAACCTTAGTTGACATTTTTATGGTATCCAAAGAGGTGACACTGTGATTGCAAAAAGCCCAAGCAATCCAAAATCAAATATTTGTAAAAGAGTAATTTGTTTGGAAGGAGGCAAAATCCTCACTACTAGTCCATCAGATTTATTTAAAAGCCATAGTTATGTGTCAGTCGGTCATGTTTGGTTAGAAGGTGATAATCTACAGAATTCTACAGATTCCAGGCACTGTGGACCTATTCTGTATGGACTAATAAGAGGATGATTTTTCTTTAAGATTTGGCCTCTGAGTGATTTTGGATTTTTACATGCCAGCCCTAATGGCCACAGGTTTTCTGATAATTAGTAAGCATTTATTCTTTTGACTTGATTATTGTCTCCTGTTCATGTGATTTATTACTCCCATTGAAACCATGTACTTACCAATAAACTATTTGCTATTCAAAAAAAAAAAAAAAAAAAAAGAAAGAAACTAAAGAAAAAAACTAAATGCAATGTGTGGTCTTGATTTGGATCCTTGGCCTTAGCAATTTTTTTTTTTCTATAAAGGACATTGGGGGACCGTTGATGAATTTTGAACAAGGTCTGCAGATTAGATAATAATATATTCGTATTAATGCACTGACTTTGATCATTGTACTGTGGCTCAATAAGAGAATGTCCTCGTTTTGAGAAAATACTCGAAGTATTCGAGATAAAGTAACATTATCTCTGTCGCTTAGTCTCAAATGGTTCAGAAAACGATTGGTGTGTGTGTGTGTGTGTGTGTGTGTGTGTGTGTGTGTGTCTATGAAAGACAGAAACAATGAGACTGATGAATCCAATGCGGTAAAATGTTAGTATTTGTGGGTTCTGACTGAAAGTTATTTGGAAATTATTTGGATTATTTTTGCAAATCGTATTTTACTTTCTATTTCTGGAAGTCTTAAATTATTTCAAAATAAGTGTTAATAAAAAAGAATGTACAGATAATCCCCAGACAGATAAAATATTCACAGTACATATACTTGACAAGGGACTCATCTTCAAAGTATACAAAATTTTTATATAAATCAATAATAAAAAGAAAATCCAATTAACACATTGGGAAAATATTTGAACAAACATTTCACTAAAGAAGATATATGGATGACAAATAGACATACGAAAAGTACTCAATGTTATTATAGTAGTCGAAATGCAAATTACAAGTTAGAAATACAAATTAGAGCCACAATAAGATACTACTACCCATCCACAAGAGCGACTGGCAGCACTGAACCTTGGGGAGGAGGTACAGCAACGCATCCATTGCTGGTGGGAATGGAAAATGGTTCAAGCAGTTTGGAAAACTATTTGGAACTTTGTTACAAAGCTAAATGTGTACTTAAAACATGAACTGGCATTTCGACTCCTAGGTATTTTCCTGAGAGAAATGAAAACATACGTCATCGAAATGGCTGTGCACAAATGTTTATAGCGGCTACATTTATAATAGCCCCAAACAGGAAATAGCCCAAGTGCCTATGGATAGATGAAAGGACAGGCAGATTGTGATTTATTCAAACATGGAATACTACTCAGCAATGAGAGGAAAGGACTACTCATACATGCAACAACAGGAATGATTCCCAAAATCATTAAGTCGAGGCTGATAAGCCAAACACAAAAGCATGCACACAGTGTGATTCCATGGAGCATGAAGGAACTTTCTGTGATTAAGGCAGTATTTTACATCTGGTATGGGGTAGTGGTGTCACAGGTGTATATGAATGTCAAAGTTCTTTGCACTAGGGATTTAGCATTCTGCATTTAGTTGGATGTAAATTATATATACCTAATTATAAATTGTACTAAATATTTGTTTAAAAATCAGTGACCACTAAAAAAGGGGATGGGATGAGATGAAATTGGGGTGTTGGGATGTCTTTGGTGCCTCTAGGTGAAGAAGGTGGGAATTCATCCCCAGAATTGGGTCTCAACCTGTCCCTCTTCCACAACCCTAATCCTGAGAGTGTTACTATGCTACAAGAGTCACGGCCTTCTCCAATTTAAAATGCTTTGCCAAAGACCTTGCCAACCTTCAAATAACTCAGGTCTAAAACCTGAGAGTCATCTTGGACTCCTCTCTCCATCCCTCCTTCCATCCCTCTCTCTTTTCCTTCCTTCCTTCCTTCCTTGCTTTCTGATGGAGTTTTTGTTTCTCAGGCTGGAGTGCAGTGGTGTGATCTTGGTTCACTGCAACCTTCGCCTCCTGGTTTCAAGCAATTTTCCTGCCTCTATTTCTTTTATAACCAACATCCCCTCCTGTGGCAAATCTCACCTATTCTACCTTCAAAATAAATCCAGACTCCCATCACTTCTTGGCAACTCCATTGCTACCCTTTTGTCCAAGTCATCCACATGTCCAGCCTGGGTCATTGCAATCACCTCCAAAATGGTTCTGCTGTCTGCTTCTGCTGTCCTTGCCCCACTGACTAGCTTTCTTGTTAATCCTCACACAGCCAGGCACACTTCTGACTCAGGGCCTTCACACCTGCTTTTCCTGCTGTGTAGCAGTGTGGCTTCCTCCTTCACTTCCTTCACATCTTTGCTCATATATCACTTTCTTAAAAGGCATTTCCTGAATACCTCTATTCAAAATCTCAAGACCCCTCTCCCATCCCACCTACTCTCTCCATTGCTCTTATTGGATATTTTGCATATTTTATTTATTTTTATTTTCTACCTCTTTCCACTAGTCTGCAAATACCATGAGGACAGAGATTTTTGTCTCCTGTGTCTACTGCTGTACTTCCAAGTTCCTAGAATAAAGTCAGGCACATAGTAGCAACTCAATAAATACCTGCTAAACGTGTGAATCCTAGCTTTGGATAACGAACTCTAGGAATACAAGGGGGAGAAGTTTTTCCCCAGCACATACATAATGGTGATAATATATGTCTAAGTCTCTTGAAAATCATAAAACAATAATCAAATTTCAGTGAATGCCACTTAGAAAAAGTCATCATTTTCCACTACCCATGTGTAACCACTTTATTCAATTATCACTCTCAGATGTTTATTGTCATGCTTCTTTCATGACAATGCTGGATGTTAACATTCCTTGGAGGAAGGGGCTAAGTCTAACTCCTTTGATATGATGATGAGGTGACATCATGCACTGGGAGTGTTTGAAAGCTGCTGAGGAAGAGGGCATAGTTTGTTTTTACCCTGCTGCTTTCTGGAGTAATGGGACAGAGCAATAAGAAGTCACAGGCTCTGAGAACTTCAGACCCTGGCATGGAGGCTTAGCTCGTGAAGGAATGGTTTCCAGGGAACATGATTCAGATCCTGTGGAATGGCTCACAGTTTATTATTCACAAAATCTAGGTAACATTTAAATCATGCAAATATATCCTGCTTATCTGCGAGTGGACACAGCACACACATTTGCAGTAACAGAGCAATGCATCATACATTTTAGAGGAGACAAGGGTGTTTTACACGTCCATGTGACTCTGTGCAGGGCAGCTTTTGCATTTTCCTTCTCTATTTGAATTCTGATGTCCTATCAAGTGGACACATAAAGGAATTTATCTTTTTCTTCTGCCCCTTCTTCCCTCCCTCCTTCCTTCGTTCCTTCCACCTTTTCTTCTTTCAGTCTTTATTCTTTCTTCCTCCTTCTTCTCCCTCTTTTTCATTTCATTTTTTTTCTTTCTCTCTCTCTCTTTTTTTTTTTTTTGAGACAAGGCCTGGCTCTGTTTCTCAGACTGGATTGGGCTACTCTGCTCCCCTGCTCCCCCTGCCATAGCACCCACCTTCTCTGGGGAGGAGGGCACCTCTGCTGTTTTCCCCTGCCTGGTGTGAGCTCACATTTTCTGTGTGTTGCATAGGGCTTATGGTTGTTACTGATGCTTGTTTTGGTTGTCAAAGAAGAACGAGGAGAGGGGTCATAGGAGGTGGACTTGGAGGTTCTTTAGGGGGTCACTGGTTGCAGCAAGTCTCCTCCCACACAGCCAACCCCATTCCTCAAACCCACCCTCTATACAGCATGGGCACTGACTAGCTAATGGTTAAATGGTGAGTTTGATTTGCTGTCCACTAATGGCCACCTTCTGCAGTCAGGTGCCAACTCTCTGTCTATCTGAAGCTCCTGCCCAGCAGATCGCCTGGGTTCCCTTGATATCGTGACAGGAGATGGTGAGCCCAGCAGGTTTGGATTATGCCTCCAGTTTATTAAAAGGCAGGTACAGAATTTTGCAGAACTATCAAACAGACTGACAGCTTTGTGATTTTTGAAGAGCTAAGGCATTGCCCATTTCACATAAAATTGCTTCTAACAATCCTATAGGGATAAAATCTGCTTATTAATGTAGAGAGAGGTGCTAAGAAGACATGAGCCCTGGTGGTAATGATAGCTGACACATCCATAGCACTTACTCTCTACTGCACAGTGTGCAAAACACTTTTAACTCAACTCATTTAATTTTCATGACAACATAGGAGAAACTGAAGCACAGCTGAGGTGCCCACCATCAGTAGAGCTAGGCCAGCATCAGAGGTGGGTTCTTAACCAAACATTTAAACTGTGTCTCTGCAGTCTCTGTCACATCAGGAAGCTGGGTCCTCCAAGCCCATCTAGGACTCAGAATCCTCCCAGCAGACACCCAGGCAGAGAAGCGAGAACTCTCAGCTCCTAAAATTGTTGGTGATATGACCGTAAAGTCTGCAGTGTATTTAAATCTGTCTGCAGAGTCAGACATACTCTGGCCTAGAAAGGTTAACAGGCTGGGAGAAATAAGAGTGTGTGACCACGTGACCTTATCTGGAATGACCAGCTTTCAGATGGGGTAACTACTAAGAAGTCACTAACGCTCATCTCTTCACTGTGAATGACATTGAGATTTCCTGCCTTATGTCATGGTTGCCCCCAAACAGCAAATCAGGGGTGAATTGTTATGACCTTGATTAGACTGCTTCTTTTCAGGTGGGCATATTGACAAACAGACTCTAGCCAGACACTCTGAGAATTGGGTGTCCCATTTTATTCCTGATTGTAGCATTTTGTCCACCTCTCATTGTTTTATTACTCATTATAAAACCAGTATCCTTTTATTAGAGGATATTGGGCCCAAAATGCAAAATACCATCAATTAGAGGCAAAACAGCTAGTGTAATGAGACATGTATGGCCAGGCATACTACAGGTGACTCTTTGCTTGAGGCCAAGTCAGAATGAACAGGGTAGGGGGTTCCTGCTGCCTCCAGGCAGCTCTTCCTCTCTCCTCCCTCTTCCTCAGAGGTGTTGACTGCGGAGGCTGGCCACTGCTGGGCTGCAGAATTATTTCTTTAAAGTACACATACTCTGGTAGGAGAATTTTGAAGCCCACAAGCAAGGTTGCTTAAATGAAGGTCCATTTGTTGTAGAAAAAAGTGCTTGGTGCCACAAAGTGGAACCAACACTCAGGCAAAAGTTTTCTCAGGAAGGCAAATTTACTTCTACAGAAGGGCATCTCCTGCATGCAAGGCAGAGCCAAGGGAGAGCCTAGAAATAAGGAGGGCAGGAATTTTTATCCCCTAACGCAGACCCTGTTCCTGTGTCCTCCCTCTGTGGGCTGGGGTCAGACTGCACAATCTAGGCTAATTCCAACTGGCTACTGTTGACATCATCAAGGAGGCAAGGGAGGGCTTTTGACGAGAAGGTTACACAGATGACAAGAAATGCTTGGGCATGTTTGGTCACAGCAGAGGTAGGGAGGGCTGATAGATGAGTGGGTAAGATTACTTTACAGAATAGAACAAAGAACCAGGAACTGAAACTCTTTGAAGAGAAACTATTTGTTTTTAACAAAAAGCACTGTAAATGTAATCTTTGTAACTCTTTTCTCCTGATTTGAAAAACAACTGCATAAAGCAGTCATTGAAAACCTGGTTTGAGGGGCACAAAATATATAAAGATATAATTTTTATGACAATAAGAGCACAACTGAGGGGGAAAGAATGGATCTATATAGGGGCAAAGTTTTTTTATACTGTTAAAATTAAGTTGGTATTAATCTGAACTAGACTGTTGGAAATGGAAATGTTAATTTTAATCCCCAGGGCAACCACTAAGAAAATAACTCAAATGATAAAAGAAATGACGAGAGAATTAAAATCACACACTAGGAAATATCTGTTCAATAATAAAGAAGGTGGTAATAGAGAAGCAGAGGAATAAAATGACATTAGACATGTAGAAAACAAATTTTTTAAAAAATGTAAATAAATTTATTGGTAATTACATTAAACATAATTGAATAAAATATAATCAAAAGGCAGATGAGCAAAATGTATAAAAATGATCCAACTATATGCTGTCTGCGAGACAAACGTCAAATTCAGACACAAATACATTGAAAGCAAGAGACTAGAAATATATACATATATCTCAATCATGCTAATAGGAACCAAAAAAAAAAAATGCTGGAATGGTAATGTGAACACCAGACAAAATAGACTTAAGACAAACTGTTACTAGAGACCAGAAAAAAGTTATAATAAGAAATGGGTCAATCTATCAAGAAGCGATAACTATAAACATATATAAACATACATATTACAACAGAGCCCCAAAATAAACAAAGTAAAAATGACAAAACTGAAGGAAAAAAATTATTCCTCAATAATCATTACAACTATCAACATCTCACTATCAGTACTAGACAGAACAACTAGATAGATATATTGGGATAGAAGACTTGAAAAAATGCTATAAATCAATTAGATCTAACAAACATCTATAGAACACTGCACCTAACAAGAACAGAATACACATTCTTCTCAAAGGCACAGTGGAACATTCTCCAAGATGAAAGGCCATCTTAGACCATAAAACAGGACACAATAAATTTAAAATAACTAAAATTACACAAAGTATGGTCTTGGTTTATACTGGAATGAAATCAGAAATTAATACCAGAAAGGAGTTTGTGAAATTCACAAATATATGGAAATTAAACACTAAAAAAATCAATTTGTTAAGTAATCACAAGGAAGATTGGGAAGCATTTTGAGGAGAATGAAAATTGAAAAATAACATATGAAAACCTCTGGGGGTACAGCCAGAGTAGTGCTCATATACCTCCATTAAAAAGAAGAAAGCTCTCAAATCAATAACCTAACCTTCTACCATAAGAAACTAGAAAAAGAAGAGTAAACTCAAAAAAATAAGTAGAAGGAAGTTACTAGATCAGAGAAAAATAAATACAGAATATAAAAGCAATAGAAAAAATCAATAAAAAATGTGTTTTTTTAAAACATCAACAAAATTGGCCAACCTTTAGTTAGACTGTCAAGAAGAAGGAGAGAAGCCTCACATTACTAAAATCAGGAATGAAGCAGGAATATTACTGCCAACCTTACATAAATTTTATAAGAGAATACCTTGAAAAATTGTATTGCAACAAATTAGATAACCTATATGAAAATGGACATGGAATGATTGTTAAAACTGACTCAAAAAAATCTAAATAGACCTATAACAGAGAGATTGAATTAGTCATCAACAAAACGTTCCCCAGAGAAAAGCCCATTTTCAGATGGCTTTGCTAGTGACTTCTACCAAACATTTAAAGAAGAATTACCAATTCTTGCCAGGTGTGGTGGTGCATGCCTGTAGTCCCAGGTACTCGGGAGGCTGGATGGTAGGATCGCTTGAGCCCAGGAGTTCTGGGCTGTAGTGTGTTATGCCGATTGGGTGTCCGCACTAAGTTCACCTTCAATATAGTGACCCCCCAGGAGCAGGAGACCACCAGGTTGCCTAAGGAGGGGTGAACCAGCCCAGGTTGGAAACGGAGCAGGCCAAAACTCCCATGCTGATCAGTAGTGGGATCGCACCTGTGAATAGCCACTGCACTCCAGCCTGGGCAACATAGTGAGACCCCATCTCTTAAAAAATATATATATAAATTTTTTTTAAAAGAATTATCAATTTTTCACAAATCCTTCCAAAAATAGAAGGGAACACTTTTTTAATGAACATTTTGTAGTAGTATTTTCTTTTTAAAACTTACTTATTTTTTATTTTTATAAATTTGGGGATACACATGCAGTTCTGTTACATGGATATATTTCATAGTAGGTCAGTCTGGGCTTCTAGTGTAACCATCACTCAAATAGTGACGATTGTACCCATTGGGTAATTTTTCAGCCTTCACCTCCCTCCGTCCCACCTTTCTGAGTCTCCAGTGTCTATTAATTCCACTATGTCCGTATGTACACATTAGTTAGCTCCCACTCGTGAGTGATAACATGTGTTATTTGACTTTCTGCTTCTGAGTTGTTTCACTTAAGATAATGGCCTCCAGTTCCATTCATGTTGCTGCAAAAGATATGATTTCATTCATTTTTATGGCTATGTAGTATTCCATGGTATGTGTATACCACATTTTCTTTATCCAGTCATATATTGATGGACACTTAGGTTGGTTCTGTCTCTTTGCTATTGTGAATAGTGCTGTAATAAACATATGAATGAAGATGTCTTTTTATATAATAATTTCTTATCTTTTGGGTAGATACCCAGTAGTAAGATTGCTGGATCAAATGGTAATTCAATTTTTAGTTTTTTGAAAAATCTCCTCACTGTTTTCCATAGAAGTTGTACCAATTCACATTTCCACCAACAGTATGTAAGCACTCCCTTTTCTCCACATCTTCACCATCTGTTATATTCTGACTTTTTAGTAATAGCCATCCTGACTAGTGTAAGATCATCTCTCATTGTGATTTTAATTCATGTTATCTCTGATGATTAGTGATGCTGAGTATTTTTTAAATATGCTTATTGGCCATTTGTATGTCTTCTTTTGAAAACAGTCAGTTCATGTCCTTTGCCCACATTTTAATGATGTTATTTCTTTCTTTCTTTTTGAGTTGTTTGAGTTCTTTATGGATTCTAGATACTAGTCCTTTGTTGGATTGATAGTTTGCCAATTTTTGTTATTATACTTTAAGTTCTGAGATGCATGTGCAGAACGTGTAGGTTGGTTACATAGGTATACATGTGCCATGAGTATTTCTCCTAATGCTATCCCTCCCCTAGCCCTCCACCCCTCAATAGGCCCTGGTGTGTAATGGTCCCCTCCCTGTGTCCATGTGTTCTCATTGTTCCCTTTTGAGTGAGAACATGCAGTGTTCCATTTTATGTTCTTGTGTTAGTTTGCTGAGAATGATGATTTTCAGCTTCATCCATGTCCCTGCAAAGGAAATGAATGCATCCTTTTTTTATGGCTGCATAGTATTTCATGGTATATTTGTGTGACATTTTCTTTATCCAGTCTGTCATTGATGGGCATTTGGGTTGGTTCCAAGTCTTTGCTATTGTGAACAGTGCTGCAATAAATATATATTTGTATGTGTCTTTATAGTAGAATGATTTATAATCCTTTGGGTATATACCCAGTAATTGTATTGCTGGGTCAAATGGTATATCAAGGTTTCTAGATCCTTGAGGAATTGCCACACTGTCTTCCACAATTGTTGAACTAATTTACACTCCCGTCAACAGTGTAAAAGTGTTCCTCTTTCTTCACATCCTCTCCAGCATCTGTTGTTTCCTGACATTTTAATGATTGACATTCTAACTGACATGAGATAGTATCTCATTGTGGTTTTGATTTGCATTTCTCTAATGACCAGTGATGACGAGCTTTTTTTCATATGTTTGTGGGCCACATAAATGTGTCTCCTTTTGAGAAGTGTCTGTTCATATCCTTTGCACACTTTTTGATGGGTTGTTTTTTTTCTTGTAAATTTGTTTAAGTTCTTTGTAGATTCTTGATATCAGCCCTTTGACAGAGGGATAGATGATGGCAAAATTTTCTCCCATTCTGTAGGTTGCCTGTTCATTCTCTTGATAGTTTCTTTTACTCTGCAGAAGCTCTTTAATTTAATTAGGTCCCGTTTGTCAATTTTGGCTTTTGTTGCCGTTGCTTTTGGTGTTTCAGTCATGAGATCTTTGGCCATGCCTATGTCCTGAATGGTATTGCCTAGGTTTTCTTCCAGGGTTTTTATGGTTTTAAGTTATTATAAGTCTTTAATTCATCTTGAGTTGATTTTTGTATAAGGTATAAGGAAGGGATCCAGTTTCAGCTTTCTGAACATGGCTAGCCTGTTTTCCCAACACTATTTATTAAATAGGGAATCCTTTCCCCATTGCTTGTTTTTGTCAGGTTTGGCAAAATCAGATGGTTGTAGATGTGTGGTGTTATTTCTGAGGCCTTTGATCTGTTCCATTGGTCTATATCTCTGTTTTAGTACCAGTACCATGCTTTTTTTGTTACTGTAGTCTTACAGTATAGTTTGAAGTCAGGTAGCATGATGCCTCCAGCTTTGTTCTTTTTGCTTAGGATTGTCTCGGCTATGTGTGCTGTTTTTGGTTCCATATGAAATTTAAAGTATTTTTTCTAATTCTGTGAAGAAAGTCAGTGGTAGTTTGATTGGGGTAGCATTGAATCTATTTGGGCAGTATGGCCATTTTCATGATATTGATTCTTCCTATCCATGAGCATGGAATGCTTTTCCATCTGTTTTTGTCCTCTCTTATTTCCTTGAGCAGTAGTTTGTAGTTCTCCTTGAAGAGGTCCTACAAATCCCTTTTAAGTTGTATTCCTAAGTATCTTATTCTCTTTGTAGCAATTGTGAATGGGAGTTCACTCATGATTTGGCTCTCTGTTTGTCTATTATTGGTGTCTAGGAATGCTTGTGATTTTTGCACATTGATTTTGTATCCTGAGACTTTGCTGAAGTTGCTTATCAGCTTAAGGAGATTTGGGGCTGAGACCAGGAATGTACCAACATATACAGTCGTGTCATTTGCAAACAGAGACAACTTGCCTTCCTCTCTTCCTGTTTGAATACCCTTTGTTTCTTTCTGATTGCCCTGGCCAGAACTTCCAATACTCTGTTGAATAGGAGTGGTGAGAGAGGGCATCCTTGTCTTGTGCCAGATTTCAAAGGAAATGCTTCCAGTTTTTACTCATTCAGTATGATATTGAATGTGGGTTTCTCTTAATAGCTCTTCTTACTTTGAGATATGTTTCATCAATACCTAGTTTACTGAGTTTTTCATATGAAGGGGTGTTGAATTTTATCAAAGGCCTTTTCTGCATCTACTGAGATAATCACGTGTTTTTTTCTGTCATTGGTTCTGTTTATGTGATGGATTACATTAGATGATTTGCATATGTTGTACCAGCCTTGCATCCCAGGGATGAAGCTGATTTGATCGTGGTGGATAAGCTTTTTAATGTGCTGCTGGATTCAGTTTGCCAGTATTTTTTTGAGGATGTTTGCCTTGATGATCATCAGGGATATTGGCCTGAAATTTTCTTTTTTTGGTGTGTCTCTCCCAGGTTTTGGTATCAGGATGACGCTGGACTCATACAATGAGTTAGGGAGGTGTCCCTCTTTTTCTGCTGTTTGGAATAGTTTTAGAAGGAATGGTACCAGCTCCTCTTTGTACCTCTGGTAGAATTCGGCTGTGAATCCATCTGGTCCTAGGCTTTTCTTTGTCGGTAGGCTATTAATTACTGCCTCAATTTCAGAACTTCTTATTGGTCTATCAGAGATTCCACTTTTTCCTGATTTAGTCTTGGGAAGGTGGATGTGTCCAGGAATTTATCCATTTCCTCTAGATTTTCCAGTTTATTTGCATAGAGGTGTTTATAGTATTCTCTGATGGTAGTTTGTATTTCTGTGAGATCAGTGGTGATATCCCCTTTATCATTTTTATTGTGTCTATTTGATTCTTCTCTCTTATCTTCTTTATTAGTCTGGCTAGTGGTCTTCTATTTTGTTTATCTTAAAAAACCAGCTCCTGGATTCATTGATTGAATGATCTTTTGTGTCTCTATCTCCTTCAGTTCTGCTCTGATCTTAGTTATTTCTTGTCTTCTGCTAGCTTTTGAATTTGTTTGCTCTTGCTTCTCTAGTTCTTTTCATTGTGATGTTAGGGTGTAGATTTTAGATCTTTCCTGCTTTCTCTTGTGGGCATTTAATGGTATAAATTTCCCTCTACATGTTGCTTTGGCTGTGTCCTAGAGATACTGATACATTGTGTCTTTGTTCTCATTGGTTTCAAAGAACTTATTTATTTCTGCCTTAATTTTGTTATTTACCCAGTAGTCATTCCAGAATAGGTTATTCAGTTTCCATGTAGTTGTGCAGTTGAGTGAGTTTCTTAATCCTGCATTCTAATTTGATTGCACTGTCATCTGAGAGATGGTTCATTATGATTTCCATTATTTTTTATTTGCTGAGGAGTATTTTGCTTCCGATTATGTGTTCAATTTTAGAATAAGTGTAGTGTGGCGCTAAGAATGTATATGCTGTTGATTTTGGGTGGAGAGTTCTGTAGATGTCTGTTAAGTCCACTTGGTCCAAGCTGAGTTCAAGTCTTGAATATCCTTGTTAATTTTCTGTCTCATCAATCTGTCTAATATTGACAGTGGGGTGTTAAAGTCTCCCACTATTATTGTGTGGGAGTCCAAGTCCCTGTGTAGGTCATTAAGAACTTGCTTTATGAATCTGGGTGCTCCTGTAATGGTGCATATATATTTAGAATAGTTAGCTCTTCTGTTATATTGATCCCTTTACCATTATGTAATGTCCTTCTTTGTCTTTTTTGATCTTTGTTGGTTTAAAGTCTGTTTTATCAAAGACTAGGATTGCAACCCCTGCTTTCTTTTTTTGTTTGTTTTTTGTTTTTCTTTCCATCTGCTTGGTAAATATTCCTCCATCCCTTTATTTTGAGCCTATGTGTGTCCTTGCATGTGAGATGGGTCTCCTGAATATGCACATTCATGAGTCTTGACTCTTTATCCATTTTGCCAGTCTGTATCTTTTAATTGGGTTGCTGAGCCCATTTACATTTAAGGTTAATATTGTTATGTGTGAATTTGATCCTGTCGTTATGATGTTAGCTGGTTATTTTGCCAGTTAGTTGATGCAGTTTCTTCATAGTGTGATGGTCTTTACAATTTGATACGTTTTTGCAGTGGTTGATGCTGGTTGTTCCTTTCCATGTTTAGTGCTTCCTTCAGGAGCTCTTGTAAGGCAGACCTACAGGTGACAAAATTTCTCAGCATCTGTTTGTCTGTAAAAGATTTTATTTCTCCTTCACTTATGAAGCTTAGTTTGGCTGAATACAAAATTCTGGGATAAAAATTATTTTCCTTAAGAATGTTGAATATTGGCCACCACTCTGTTCTGGCTTGTACAGTTTCTGCAGAGAGATCTGCTGTGAGTCTGATGGTCTTCCCTTTGTGGGTAACCCAACATTTCTCTCTGGTGGTCCTTAGCATTTTTTCCTTCATTTCACCCTTGGTGAATCTGACAATTATGTGTCTTGGGGTTGCTCATCTCAAGGACTATCTTTGTGGTGTTCTTTGTATTTCCTGAATTTGAATGTTGGCCTGTCTTGCCAGGTTGGGAAGTTTTCTTGGATAATATCTTGAAGTGTGTTTTCCAACTTGGTTCAATTCTTTCCGTCACTTTCAGGTCTGCCAATCAAATGTAGGTTTGGTCTTTGCACATAGTCCCATATTTCTTGGACGTTTTGTTCATTTCTTTTCATTCTTTTTTTTTTCTAATCTTATCTTTAGCTTTATTTTGTTAAGTTGATCTTCAGTCTCTGATATCCTTTCTTCTGTTTGATTGATTTGACTATTGATACTTCTGTATGCTTCATGAAGTTCTTGTGCTGTGTTTTTCAGCTCCATTGGATCATTTATGTTCTTCTCTAAACTGGTTATTCTAGTTAGCAATTCCTGTGACCTTTTTTTCAAGGTTCTTAGCTTCCTTGCATTGGGTTAGCACATGCTCCTTTAGCTGAGAGGAGTTTGTTATTACCCACCTTCTGAAGCCTACTTCTGTCAATCAGTCAAACTCATTCTCCATCCAGTTTTGTTCCCTTGCTGGCAAGGAGTTGTGATCCTTTGGAGGAGAAGAGGTGTTCTGGTTTTTGGAATTTTCAACCTTTTTGCACTGGTTTTTTCCTCATGTTCATGGATTCATCCACCTTTGGTCTTTGATGCTGGTGGGCTTTGGATGGAGTTTCTGTGTGGACATCCTTTTGGTTGATTTTGATGCTATTCCTTTCTGTTTGTTAGTTTTTCTTCTAACAGGCCCCTCTGCTGCAGGTCTGCTGGAGTTTACTGGAGGTCCACTCTAGACCCTGTATCACCAGTGGAGGCTGCGGAACAGCAAAGATTGCTGCCTGTTCCTTCCTCTGGAAGCTTCATCCCAGAGGAGCACTCACCAGATGCCAGCTGGAGCTCTCCTGTGTGAGGTGTCTGTTGATCCCTACTAGAAGGTGTCTCCCAGTCAGGAGGCACTGGGGTCAAGGACCCACTTGAGGAGGCAGTCTGTCCTTTAGCAGAGCTTGTGCGCTGTGCTGGAAGATCCGATGCTCTCTTCAGAGCTGGAAGGCAGGAACATTTAAATCTGCCAAAGCTGTGCCCATAGCCACCCCTTCCTCGAGGTGTTCTGTCCCAGGGAGATGGGAACTTTATCTATAAGCCCCTGATGGAGGCTGCTGCCTTTCTTTCAGAGATGTCCTGACCAGAGAGGAGGAATCTAGAGAGGCAGTCTGGCTATAGCAGCTTTGCCGAGCTGCTGTGGGCTCCACCCAGTTCAAACTTCCCAGCAGCTTTGTTTACACTGTGAGGGGAAAACCACCTACTTGAGACTCAGTAATGGAGGATGCCCCTCCCCCCACCAAGGTCGAGCATCCCTAGTCAACTTCAGATTGCTGTGCTGGCAGTGAGAAATTCAAGCTGGTGGATCTTAGCTTGCTGGGCTCTGTGGGGGTGGGATCACCTGAGCTAGACCACTTGGCTCCCTGGCTTCAGCCACTTTCCAGGTGAGTGAATGGTTCCATCTCACTGGCATTCCAGGTGCCACTAAGGTATGAAAATAAACTCCTGCTTCTAGTTTGGTGTTTGCCCAAACAGTCACCAGTTTTGTGCTTGAAACCCAGGGCCCTGGTGGCATAGGCACTAGAGGGAATCTCCTGGTCTGAGGGTTGCGAAGACCATAGGAAAAGCATAGTGTCTGGGCCAGAGTACACTGTTCCTTAGGACACAGTCCCTCAAGGCTTCGCTTGGCTAGGGGAGAGAGTTCCCCAACCCCTTGTGCTTTCAGGTGAGGTGACATCCCACCTTGCTTCAGCTCACCTTACATGGGCTGCACCCACTGTCTGACCAGTCCCAGTGAGATGAGCCAGGTACCTCAGTTGGAAATGCAGAAATCACCTTCCTTCTGCATTGATCTCGCTAGGAGCTGCAGATTGGAGCTGTTCCTATTCAGCCATCTTTCCAGCCACTGAAGGGAACACTTTTGAAGTCATTCTGTCAAGCCAATGTTACCCTGATACCGAAACCAGACAAAGACATCACAACAACAACAACAAAAAACACAGACCTATATCCCTTTTGAATATAGATGCAAAAATCCTTTAAAAAATACTAGTAATGTAAATTGAGCAACATATAAAAGGATTATCCACCATAAGCAGGTAAGATTTATCCCTGGAATATAAGATTATTTCAAATATAAATTAATGTGATATACCATAGCAATACAATAAAGAAGAAAAGCCACACAATTATCTCAGTAGATGCAGAAAAAGCACCTGACAAAATTCAGCCTTCTTTCATGAATAAAAACACAAGACAGAAGATCAGTAAACTAGGAATAGGAGGGATGTTCATCTATTTGACAAAAAGCAGAGCTATGAAACACTCACAGCTAACATGCTTAATCATTGAAGGCTGAAAGCTTTTTCTCAAAGATTAAGAATAAGACAAGTTGACCCCTCTATCCATTTGTATTCACCATTTTACTGTAGTTTATAAAAGGCATCCAGATTGTAAAGGCATTACTAAAACTATCTCCATTTATCAATGACATGATCTTTTACATAGAAAATCCTAAGGAACACCGCCCCCCCCCAACACACACACACACACACACACACACACACACACAACTATTATTGCTAATAAAATGAGTTCAGCAAGGCTGCATTGATACAAAATCAATATATGTAAATCAATTGTATTTACATGCACTAGCAATGAACAATCTGAATATTAAACCAAGAAATTTCATTCACAATAGTGTCAAATAATAAAATGCATAGTAATAAAGTGTGACATACACTGGAAACTATAAAATATCACTGAAATGGAGAACTAAACAACTGGAAAGATATGTTCATGGGTAAGAAGACTTAATGTTGTTATGGATCAGAAGACTTCATATTGCTAAAATGGCAATATTCCCCCAAATGTATCTACAGATTCAATTCAATCTTTATCAAAATTCTGGCTGCCCTTTTTGTAAAAAATTGACAAGGTGTTTGCTCCTAAAATTCATGTGGAAAGTAAGGAACTCAGAAGTTAGGGGATTTATACTTCCCAATTTGAAAACATACCATAAAACTACAATAATACCATCGCCAGATGGAGTGACATGCCCCAGTACTCCCAGCTGCTCAAGAGGCTAAGGCAGGAGTATCCCTTGAGCCCTGGAGTGTAAGACCAGCTTGGACAACATAGGAAGACCCTGTCTCAATTTTAAAAAACTAAACTCCAGTAATACAGTGTGCTACTGACATAAGGATAGCCATATAGATTAATGAAATAGAATTGACAGTCTAGAAATAAATCATTTATGGTCAGTTGATTTTTGCCAAAGGTTCTAAGACAGTTCAATGGGGAAAAAAAAGTCTTCTCAAAAATTGGTTCCGAGTGATGAATATGCTAAAACCCCTTTAATCATACCATTTAAAAGGACAAATTTTAATATATATGAATTATATCACAATAAGATGGGGGGGTGTGGGCAGGAAAGATGGAAACACACAACATTCCAAAAGGCAGTGTAGGCTTTGCTAGGAAGAGGTATGAAAGGAGAGTTGGCCAGCTCAGAATTAGAGGAAGTTCCACACATATCTTTCTCCCGCAAGTTCCATGACTGTACTGTGTGTATATACTTTTTAATTTGAAAGTTGAAATCTCTTTTTCTTGTTTAAAATGAGGGGAAAGAGAGGCTTTTGAAATTATCTGATAGCTATTGGTAACACTAAAAGTGTGTCAAGAGCCCAATATTCTAGGACAACTACCCAGAGTGATTATTACAGAGAAAAAGCTGTTAGTATCTTTCTTGTGACCAAACTATAAAAATCTTGTTGCCAAAAGTCATCTTTTAGAAACTGGAAATAGTTATTTGTAAAAGCCTTGTTGAGATTAGATTATGTTTAGTTGGAGAAGAGAGAATACAGCAGTGGGATGAGCCTATAGAGGTGAGATTAAATTGATACTTACACAATAGAAGGATTGATACTATTAACTGCGGCTGAAGGGAGAAGAGGAGGTTTACTGTACTTCTTCCTTTCCAATATTTCTGCCTTTTCTTTGGGCGGGGGTGGGGGTGGTTGGGGTGAGACTTATTTAAATGGCCAGGATCTCCAGTACATTGTGAATAAAAGTCAAGAGCAGCCACCCTTGCCTCATTGCAATCTTCAAGTATTTAACACTCAGTCTTGCACCATTAAGTATAATGTTGGCATTAGGTATTTTCGTAGATGTCCTTATTAAGTTGAGAAAGTTCACTTCTAGTCTTAGTTTGCTGAGAGGCTTTTATTTCTTCTTTTCATCATAACTAGATGTTAGATTTTGTCAAACATTTTCTCCAGCTAGTGTGATAGATTTCTTTTTTAGTCCATTAATATGGTGAATTACATTGATTTTGAAATTTTAAACGAACATTGCAATCTGGAGATAATCCTCAAGAGGTTGTGATTTATTGTCTTTTTATTGTTGAATTTGATTTGCTAAAATTTTAAGAATTTTTCTGTGTTCACGAGGATTAATCTGTAGTTTTCTTGTAATGTTTTTGTCTGGTTTTGGTATCAGGGCAATGCTGGTCTCAAAGAATAACTTGAGAAAGGTTTCTTCCTTTTGTATTTTTTAGAAAAATTCATGTAGAATTACTATCATTTCTTCCTTAAATACTTGGTACAATTTACCAGTGAAGCTCTCTGAGCCTGGAGGGTTGTGTGTATGTGTGTAAGAAGATTTTAATCATAAACTTAATTCGTATGATACAGGGCTGTTTCACATTATCTATTTATTCATGAGGGAGATTTGGTAGCATTTCTTTCAGGGAATTTTTCTATTTTGATCTAAGTTGTCAAATTTACTATCATAAAAAGTTGCTTATAATAATCCCTTATTATCACTTTAAGGTTTGGAACCTATCTCTTTCATTTCTGAGATTGGTAATTTATATCTTCTCTTTTTCCTGGTAAGTATGTGTAGAGTTTATCAATTTTATTAACTTTTTCTTTCCCTAAATGACTAGGTTTTTATTTCACTTATCTTCTCAGTTGTTTTCTATTTCTACTTTAGTGGTTTCTGCTTTTATATTTATTAGTGTAGTACTTTCTACCATTTACTTTCAGCTTCATTTACTTTCTTTTTATAGTTTGTAAAGGTAGAAGCTTAGGTGGTTGAATTCAGACCTTTCTTATCCAATAAGTGCTTAATGTTTTCTAAAAATAATTTCCCATCTAAGCACCCCTTTAGCTGTATCTTACACATTTTGATATGTCTTGTTTTCATTTTCATTCAGTTAACCACTTTATCATTTCCCTTTGATTTCTTCTTTGGTTTGCATTTTGCTTAGAATTATGTTGTTTAGTTTCCAAATAATTGGGATATTTTCCAGATCTTTGTGTTACTGATCTCTGTTTTAATTCCACTGTAGTCAGAAAACATACTTTGTACAATTACATTCTTTTTGTTTTGTTATTTTCTTTGAGACAGAGTTTTGCTCTTGTTGTCCAAGCAAGAGTGTAATGGTGCACTGTCAGCTAATTGCAACCTCTGCCTCCCAGTTCAAGTGACTCTCCTGCCTCAGTCTCCTGGGTAGCTGGGATCATAAGCATGCACCACCATGCCCAGCCTGGCTAATTTTGTATTTTTAGTAGAGACAGGGTTTCTCCATGTTGGTCAGGCTGGTCTCGAACTCCCAACCTCAGGTGATCCGCCTGCCTTGGCCTCCCAAAGTGGTGGGAGTACAGGCGTGAGCCACTGCGCCCAGCCTACAATTTAAATTCTTTTAAATGTATTAAGACTTGATTTATGGTCCAGACTATGGTCTAACTATATTGATAATGTTCTATGTGTACTTTAAAAGATTGTGTTCTGTTGTTGTTGGGTGGAGTGTTCTATAAATGTCAGTTAGGCCTAGTTGATTGGGAGTGTTATTTAAGTCTTACGTATCTTTCCTGATTTTTCAAGTTTGTAAATTTTTCAGTCATCATTTCTTCACATTTTTTTCCTGTCTCATTCATTCGTTCACATTTCACTCTGTTCCTGTGACTCTGTGCCATGTGTGTGTTGGTCTTAACTTTTCTGTTTCATTTTGGTAGTTTTTATCATTGTGTGTTCGAGTTTACTCATCTTTTATTCTGCAGTGTCTCCTCTGCTGCTAAGCCCATCCAATGTACTTTTCGTCTTGGACATTGTATTTTTCATCACTGAGATGACTTTGGCATCAGGCATTTTGAATTTTATGTTGCTAGATACTGGATGAGAGAGATACATAGGTATACACACAACCATACATAAAAACACACATATATGTAATGTTATACTATATTATAAATACATATGTAAACATTCTTGAGCTTTATACTGGGACACAACTAAGTTAACTTGGAAACATTTTGGTCCTTTCCAGTCTTGCTTTTTAAGTTTGTTAGGCAAAACCATCTCAGACTTTTGTTTAGGGCTAATGAATTTGACCTTACAACAGGCATGATCACCTTCCAAGTAATTCCAGGTGCCCCAGCTGTTACTAGGTAGCTCCACTCTGGCTACTGAGAATGGGAACTATTCCCAGCCCTGAATAAGCTCCAGTAATTGATTCACTGACTCCTTGCCAGTGGTTCTGTACCTGGCCTGAGGTAGTTGTGTGAGCGTTTGCTGCTCATACTCAGTTGAAGACTTGAGGAGCGCCCTCTACAGATCAGCAGAGTTCTTCCCTCTCCAATACTTCACCCTGCATATCCTAGTTGTCTTGGCCTCCTCAAATTCTCAGTTGTTTCCTCAACTCAAGGAGACTACAGAGCTTTCTAGGTTCCCCTCCCTGTGTTGTAGCCTGAAAACATACTTCAGGCAGGATCACAGTTCTCTTTTCTCAGAGATCTCTGTCTCATGTGCCTCTTTTCCAGTGTCTGCAAACTTTTTTCAAACATTTTGTCTGTTTTTTAGTTATTTAAAACAAGTGGGGAAAAACCAGTCCCTATTGCAATTTTGTCCAGAAATGGAAATCGCTTGTTGGACTTCGAATGTCTTACAGATTTTTTACTCAGTAATCAGTAAGCATATATTGAGGTAGGCCGCATCCCTCTGCCCAAAAGGGAATAGTTATTACTGAGTAGCCATAGGGAATTGGTTTCGGGACTCCTACCAATACCAAAATCCATGGATGCTCAAATCTCTGATATAAAATGGCACAGTGTTTACATATAACCTAGGTACATCCTCCTGTGTACTTAAAAATCGTCTTTAGATTACTTACCTAATACAGTGCAAATCCCATACAAAGGTAGGATTTAAAACTATAGATTTAAAACTTATATTATTTTGGCCAGGCATGGTGGCCCACACCTGAATCCCAGCACTTTGGGAGGCCAAGGAGGGGTCGACAATTTGAAGTCAGGAGTTCAAGACCAGCCTGGCCAACATAGTGAAACCCTGTCTCTACTAAAAATACAAAATCAGCCAGGCATACGCCTGTAGTCCCAGCTACTCAGGAGGCTGAGGCAGGAGCATCACTTGAACCTGGGAGGCATAGGCTGCAGTGAGCTGAGGTTGTACCACTGCATTCCAGCCTGGGCGAAAGAGTGAAATTCTGTCTCAAAACAAAAACAACAACAAAACCCCTCCTATTATTTCTTATTGTTGTATTGTTACTTTTTATTGTTCTATTTTCAGATATTTTCAGTCTTAGGTTAGTTGAATCTGCAGATTCAGAACCTGCAGATACAGAGGGTGACTGTGTATCCTCCCACCTGAAGCAATCAGGAAATCCTGCCTTCACAGTGAACAGTCATTTTTATTTGAATTTTTTTACTCAGCTGACCAGGGCAGTAAATCTTTACTCCCATGGTTTTCATGAGCATCTGAAAAGTAACTGCAGCATCTTTAAAGATAACTAATATCACTAAAAAAGGAAAGATATAATACTTGAAGTATAAATACTTGGAATTGAGGAAAACCCAAGACAACATCTTAGGTTGAGAATCAATGGTGTAGGAGCTAAAAACCCTTTACTGTGATTTCAGAGGGGAGAATTCTTTACCTCTGCCCCCAGCTTCACAGCAGGTCAGATTCCCCAAAAGCAACCCAGGGGTTGGCCTAGTTAACATGCACTCTCTCCTGCCAGCTGTCACCTGCTTCCTTTCAGGAGATCACTGAGCAAAGGAAATTGAGGTGGCTGATTGAGGGGCATCTTAATTGTACTCCCCCCACCCATTTATATTAGAGAATAGAAAAACACTTGGGTTCTGTGGTGAGCCACACGCCAGCATATCTCCAGGGTGCTGGCCTTCCAGGTGTGCACGATTCTCCAGTGAAAACAGGAAAGGGAGCCTTGCAGTAAAATGATGTATAGCTTCACGACTGGCTGTCAATTTTGCCTAAATTGTAGATTCTGCCATGTAATTCTGTGTGAAAACCTGGAAGGATCTAAGGAAAGCCACAAAAAATTCAATCTGAGTCCTTCAGTAATCACGACGATGAATGTGTTGAAGTCTTAGGGGAAAATGAAGGAAATCAGATCCAGGTGGCTCCGTATCATTTCCAAAAATTACCTCTGCATAATTTGGATCCCATGTTTTTGAGAGAATGGGGAAATACAACCAGTACCCTGAAACCATGTGAAGAATATATCAGGAGTTTCATTTTGACTGAGAAGGGCAGGCTTTCATTTGGATTAAAAAAATTAATAAGATAAAGCTTATTTATAAGCATATGGAAAAAAGCAAGAAATCTTTTAACACTAAAATCTGATCTGACCTGTTGGAAAGGGCATTTTACGTATTAACTTGAACCTTTGGCTTTTGCTTTTGTTGAGGAGTCTGATGGTTGTCCTAGTTGTGTCTGAGGAAGGCTTCGGACTTGTTACCAGAATGGTGTCACATGTACGTGTTCTGGCTCTGCTACCTGGAATTTTCCTAAGCCTTTTAAACCTGTCAATAAGTATTCTTCCAGCCATAAATGGTGGCTGGCATCACCTGCCCCTCATGATCAAACTGACAGTGGTATTTTATATATTGTGGTATCTTTCAACAGTGCTTTGCAGTCAGTGCAGTCTTTCCAAACCTCAATTTTTCATCGAACACTGAGTTGAACTGTTACACTTCTCTTGCAGATAAAGAAATGGGGAAGTTAGAGAATCAAGAAAGGTTAGGTAAGTTGGCCAGTGTCCCAAGGGCAGGGACCTAGGCAAAAACAAATTCCAAATCCAGTATTCTCTGCTAAAATGTGCCACCTCCCTCCCTTTAGGGTTGTAGGAAGATACTGGGGCTAGTCCTACAGCTAATTCTTTATGATTCTTTGTTCTTCTTCACTTAGCCCCTACTGTACCGTCTTGTGTTTATAAATGGCTTAGCGTTAATTTTTTTCCAAAACGCAGCAGGGTCTGGAACAGGAGACTGGCCCAGTCTGGCATCTGGCGAGGATGGTAGTTGTGGTGTTCTCATAGCTCCTCCATTACCACCTGGTATCATTTAGTAGTACTTTGCAAACGGAATCATAAATCAATTCATTTAATGCAGAGAAGGGCAAAAAGTTGCTGAGAAATGTTCCTGGGGGTTGGTCGCTGGAGCTTCAGCTGTGGGATGGTGGCTGACTTGAGAGTATCACCTTAGTCACTAAGGAAAAAGAGGTCCAGGGCTTCAGACCTTCAAAACAATTATTACTTGCTGAGATGGCAAAAACAATTGTAGAGTGCTTTAGTGGCTGAGCTTTAAATAGTTTGTTAAACTACAGATTAAGTACTGATTCTTTTTTCTTTGAGACAGGGTCTCATTCTGTTGCCCAGGCTGGAGTTGCAGTGGCACAGTCCTAGCTCACTGCAGCCACAACCTCACAGACTCGAGCAATCCTTCCACCTCAGCCTTTCAAGTAGCTGGGACTACAGGCACACAGCACAACACCTGGCTAATTTTTGTATTTTTTATAGACACAGGGTCTCATTATGTTGCCCAGGCTGGTCTTGAACTCCTGGGCTGAAGGATCCTTCTGCCTTGGCCTCCCAAAGTGCTGAGATGAGAGATGTGAGACACTGTGCCCAGCCAGTAATGATTTTTCATATGACCAAACCATTGAAGACAATTTACACTTACTTATTTTTGGTAAATGAAATACAAATTAAAAAAAAATTACCAAATGACCTGATTCCTCCCGCACTGATTTCTGCCCCAAATACCCTTTTTAGGTTGAACCAAATTAGAAATATAAACCAGATGATTAAAAATTAGGTATCATTCTCTAGCTAACTGGCTTTACTTCTGTTGCTCTCTCTTCTAAATGCAAAGTGAATCCAAGCAGTGCTGAATTTAAGGAAGCATACATAATTAATATTACAGGGCAGGCAGGAGAGCTGGGCATGTGGTCTCATATCCCAAGTGAAGTTAAGAAAAGTATGTATGTTTTTCAGTTGCATTTAGTTCTTAGTTATTCCTAGAGTGAGAAATGTGGGGGTGTTGATGACCACTATGAAACAGCAGCTTATAAAACTCACCCTTTATTTTCTTTTTTTTTTAAATATATATATATATTTTATTGCATTTTAGGTTTTGGGGTACATGTGAAGAACATGCAGAATTGTTGCATAGGTACATACATGGCAATGTGCTTTGCTGCCTTCCTCCCCATCACCTATATCTGGCATTTCTCCCCATGTTATCCCTCCCCAACTCCCCACACCCCACTGTCCCTCCCCTAGTTCTCCCCCACAGACCACAGGGTGTGATGCTCCGCTCTGTGTGTCGATGTGTTCTCATTGTTCAACACCCGCCTATGAGTGAGAATATGTGGTGTTTGACTTTCTGTTCTTGTGTCAGTTTGCTGACAATGATGGTTTCCAGGTTCACCCATGTCCCTACAAAGGACACGAACTCATAGTTTTTTATGGCTGCATAGTATTCCATGGTGTATATGTGCCACATTTTCCCTGTCAAGTCTATCATCGATGGGCATTTGGGTTAGTTATAAGTCTTTGCTATTGTAAACAGTGCTGCTGTGAACATTCGTGTGCATGTGTCCTTATAATAGAATGCTTTATAATCCTTTGGATATATACCCAGTAATGGGATTGCTGGGTCAAATGGAATTTCTATTTCTAGGTCCTTGAGGAATTGCCACACTGTCTTCCACAATGCTTGAACTAGTTTACACTCCCACCAGCAGTGTAAACGTGTTCCTATTTCTCCACATCCTCTCCAGCATCTGTTGTCTCCAGATTTTTTAATGATTGCCATTCTAACCGGCGTGAGATGGTATCTCAATGTAGTTTTGGTTTGCATTTCTCTTATGACCAGTGATGATGAGCATTTTTTCATGTTTGTTGGCCTCATATGTGTCTTCTTTTGTAAAGTGTCTGTTCATGTCCTTGGTCCACTTTTGAATGGGTTTGTTTCTTGTAAATCTGTTTTAGTTTTTTGTAGATTCTAGATATTAGCCCTTTGTCAGATGGGTAGATAGCAAAAATTTTTTCCCATTCTGTTGGTTGCCAATTCACTCTAATGATTGTTTCTTTTGCTGTGCAGAAGCTCTGGAGTTTAATTAGGTCCCATTTGTCTATTTTGGCTTTTGTTGCCAATGTTTTGGGTGTTTTAGTCATTAAGTCCTTGCCTATGCCTGTGTCCTGAATGGTTTTGCCTAGATTTTCTTCTAGGGTTTTTATGGTGTTAGGTCTTATGTTTAAGTCTTTAATCCATCTGGAGTTAACGTTAGTGTAAGGTGTCAGGAAGGGGTCCAGTTTCTGCTTTCTGCACATGGCTAGCCAGTTTTCCCAGCACCATTTATTAAACAGGGAATCCTTTCCCCATTGATTGTTTTTATGAGGTTTGTCAAAGATCAGATGGTTGTAGATGTGTGGCATTGCCTCCAAGGCCTCTGTTCTGTTCCATCGCTCTATATCTCTGTTTTTGTACCAGTACCATGCTGTTTTGATTACTGCAGCCTTGTAGTATAGTTTGAAGTCAGGTAGTGTGATGCCTCCAGCTTTATTCTTTTTGCTTAG
>CAUYLG010027044.1:0-10653 GCA_963573385.1 Cacajao melanocephalus
TCCATTTTGTTGTGATAGGGCCCTGGTAGTTAGTTAGGGAAGTCTCTTATTTTTCAGACTGGGATGTGATATACATCATGGGCATCTACATCCTAGCAGCCAGTCACAAAGACCCACCTGGATGAAAAGGAGATTGGGAAATTTGGACTAGTTATGTGCCTGGAGTAAAGTGAAACTAGTACTGTTGAACAGACTACCAGCCTGTGTGATGTGTGAGAACTAACAGGGTATGACTTCATTCAGGCCTATCCATAGTACTCTGAAAAGAAACAAAAAAGCCTGTGTGAATTCTCTGATATACTCTGAAGGTTGCCTTTTGGACACAATTCTTCCTGCATTCATCTTCATATGGTTTCTCTCCTAAGTGAATTCTCTGATTCACTATGAGGGTTTACTTCTGGGACTGTCTTTTTACATTCACTACCCTCAATTGGTTTCTTGCGTATCTCTGATGTCAAAAGGGGTAATCTTTTTGTCAAAAGGATTTTCCAGTTATTACATCAATAGGGATTCCCCTCTCCCTGAATTTTCTGGTATATGCCTAGGGTTGACTTATGTAATTTCCCATATTCATTGCATTCATAAGATTTCTCCCTACTGCGAGTTCTTTGATGTATTCTGAGGTTTGATTTCTGGCCAAAAGTTTTTCCACATTTACTGCACTGAAAGGGTTTCTCCCCTGTGTGAATTCTCTGATGATCACCAAGGATTGCTTTCCGGACAAACTTTTTCCCACATTCATTACATTTAAATGGTTTCTCCCCAGTGTGAATTCTTTGATGCACTCTGAGGGTTGATGTCCGGGCAAAAGTTTTCCCACATTCGTTACATTTGAATGGTTTCTCTCCCGTGTGAGTCTTTTGATGTTGAATGAGATGGTCTTTTCGCCAGAAGGATTTTTCACATTTGTTACATTGGTAAGTTTTCTCCCCAGTGTGAGTTCTCTGATGTATTCTGAGGTTTGACTTCTGGCCAAATGTTTTTCCACATTCATTGCATTGAAAGGATTTCTCCCCTGTGTGAATTCTATGATGATCTCTGAGAGTAGACTTCTGAACAAAAGTTTTCCCACATTCACTACATTCATAGGGTTTCTCTCCTGTGTGAATTCTTTGATGTCCCCTGAGGGTTGACTTCTGGACAAATGTTTTTCCACATTCATTACATTTATAGGGTTTTTCTGCTGTGTGAATCCTCTGATGAGTACTGAGGTGTGACTTCTGGGAGAAAGTTTTTCCACATTCACTACATTCAAATGGTTTCTCTCCTGTGTGAGTTCTCTGATGTTGAATGAGATGTCCTTTCTGACAGAAGGATTTCCCACATTCATTACATTTATAGGGTTTTATCTTCAAGTGACTTCTCTGGGGAACTTTGTGAACTGACATCTGGTAGGATTTCTTATTTTCATGATATTCAGAGGATTTAACCCAAGTCTGTGTTCTGTCACTACATACCACTGGATTCTCTTCTGTGACAGTTGTCTGAGGTTCAGTGAGGTGTGCCTTTCTGTTGAAATTATTTCCACTTGAATTTAATTCATAATGTTTCACACCCATGTTACATTTATTATATTTCTCCACAGTTGACTTCTCAAAGGATTTCCCGTATTGATTAAGACGAGGGTGATTCTCCCCTGTGCCAGTTCTCCTGTGGTCAAAGAGAGCTGTCTTATCACATTTTTTCCTAAATTCATCATCTTTATGGGATTTTTCTCCTGTGTGAGGATTCTTATGTTTAACACAGTAAGCCTTATCATTAAAGGCTTTTTCAATTTTATTACATTCAAAAGCTTGCTCCAAGGTTTGAAACTCTGAATGCTTGGGAAGATTTTCATTATAACTGAGAGCTTTCACATTTTTATTATGTTCATAAAATTTCTCCCCAGTCTGAGTTTTCTCAAAGTTAATTTTGAAAGGTGAATTCTCACATATATTACAGCAACCTACTTTCTTTGTTGAATAGTTTCTATTATTAATGATAAATTCAGAAATACTTTGCAAATTCACTCCCCATGAGTCACATTTGCAGGACATTTTTGTTGAAGCAACAGCAGCTACATGCAGAGTAAATGGTTTTCCCAAAACTTTCTCTTCCTCTCTAGTCAATGTTTTATTATTGATACATATTACTTGCTGCAAGTGTTTGTCTTTGATGTTCTTGTTCTGCTTGATCAGGTCATCACCTCTGTAATCTTCTAAAACAGAAATATTGAAAATATCTTATAACTCTTATATCTTTTATGGGTAGGACTTATCAATATTCAGCCTATGTTGCACTTAATTATTTGATTTCTTAAGATTAAATAATTCATATATATGTGTGTATTAATACATCTCTCTCTCTCTCTCTCTCTCTCTCAGAACACCCCCCTTTAAAAATAATATTGGTATAGTGCAAATGGAAAAGGAAACTAGTAACAAATACACATTTTGCATGTGATTAATAAGATTTTCCTAACTGGGTTGATAGAGGAAAGAAAACAAAACTTAGAGTTTTACAAGGGTGGTTATTTTAGGGAGTAGGAAAAATAGAGAATGGGATAAATCCAACAAAAACTCTAAATGTAAGTAGTATAACAAGGAAAATCAGGAGATAACAGAATTTTTGGAATAGGCCCAACAAGGAAGGGGTTTAGAAGAAGAAAGTAAATTACAGTCCAGGTCTTGACAGTATCTAGATTGTAATGGTTAGAATAGTTTATTGTCTACATTCTTACAATTTGATATCCCTCATCAGTTCTTCAACATCAAATTAAATTTGGAACAGCACCAACTCCCTTATGACTAAATAAAAAATGTTTATACCTCTAACCCATCTTATGATTGTGATTCATAGAAATACAAGCAAGTATAAAATTGTTGAAAATAAAATCCATTCTTGTAAGTAAATTAGATGCCCTGCTCCACTCTGGCTGTCATCCTGTTGATTTATTCCATCAGAACTAAGCAATAAGCGAACCTGATCGTCCCATCCTAAGTTTCTACATTTCAATCTGACATGAGGGGCACAATTTTAAATAGGGTATTACAGAACGTTTTACTGTGAAAATGATGTTTAAGAAAGGTCTGGATACTTTATGCATTCTAAATGCCTATCCTTGACAGGTCATATTGCAAATATCATCTGCCACTTCTTGCTTATCTCTTAACACTTTATCAAGCATGAAACAATATCTATTTGCATAAAACTTTCATAAGCAACTTAATAGTAGTAAGTGAACACTCATGGAATTAGAAACCATGTCATGAAACACAAATGGCTCTGAAAAAAATCCCTGTTTACCTCTGCTTGGTTACAAATTCTATATGTTTAGAATTCACCACTCTCCTAATACTTACGTAATCATTTCTTTGATTTTCTTTATAGTTTTATAACCAATATATGAATTCCTAAAAATGTAGTTGAATTTTGCCTGCTTCTGACACCTTTATATAAATATAACCATATATGCATATTTTTTGTTTTCTTTTGCTTAATATTATGCTTATAATCAGTGTACAAGATTTTATGTGGCTGTATAATTTTTTCCTTAAAGAATACAACTATTTCTCCATTCTACTGTTGATGAGCACAATTTTTGCCAAACATAAACAATACTACCATTAATATTCTTTTATGTATTCCAGAGAACACAATCATATCTTTTTGTCGGTCGTATGGGTAGAAAAGGTATTGCTTGGCTACAGCATATGCAAAAGTTTACCTTGATTAGAAAACATCTTTGTGAGATGCAAAGGCATAAGAATGATATAATGGACTTTGGGGACTCAGGGTGGTGAAAGGGTGGGAAGGGGGAGAGGGATAAACGACCACAAATTGGGTTCAGTGTATACTGCTTGGTTGATGGGTGCACCAAAATCTCACAAATCACCACTAAAGAACTTACTCATGTAACCATATACCACCTGTTCACTAAAAACCTATGGAAATTAAAAACAAATCCTCCTGATATCACAGTGGTTTTACCAGTTTATATTTCCAGTCAGTGGTTAAGGTTCTCTAACATTCCATATCCTCACCAAGACTTGGCATAGTCATATTTGTTAATCTCACTTCATATCTGTTATTTCACCTCATATCTCACTTCATATATTATTTTGTGCTCCATGAAAACTAATGAGATTGAACACATTTTCAAAGATTTACTGGCCATAGTAAAAGTTCGTTCAATATTTTTGCCCATTTTTCAACTGGGTTGCCTATTTTTTACCATAATGACTTGCAGAAGTTCTTTACATTTTTCAGGAAGCATATCCTTCCTAAGTTATTTGTACTATATACATATTATGCTGCTCGGTGGCTTGTCTTTTCACCCTTTGACTAACTTTCATTAACAAATTTCTTACTTTTAATGGAATCAATTTTATTAATCATTTTCTTTTAACTGCTGCTTTTTGTGCCTTTAGGCTTTCTAAGAAAAAGTCTTGGAATATTTAGGTGTTCACCCCCTAAAGTGACCTGGAGTCTAACCACTCCTGCAGAATTCTGTTTACTACTGCTCAGTAACTCACTTGGGTGACTCCTGTTTGAGAATTCCTTCTCTGAGAACCAAGGCTCTGCTCCTTGCTCCATCCTGAAGATCACCTCTGGTTTGAAAAGGCAGTACCCTGTAAATAAAGAATAATCAGGACTTAGGCCAGATATATGAGATTTTAGTCTCCAAAAGTAGGAGAAAATACAGCTTCGGAAGCAGTATCTGAAAGTGCTCCTTTGCATTATCGTTGGGAGCTGACAATATATTTTTTCTAGTCCTTGACAGGGCTTAGTTACTTTGGACTCTTGAATAAAAGCCTAAATAACATTAAAATTTAAATCAATTGTTCACATGTATTGGCACTTAAAAAAGAAATATCTTCCATATGGAGTTACAAGTGTAGGTTATGTTTACATGCTCACCCACTGAGACGAGGTGGCTGTAGTTCTCCAGCATCACATCTCTGTATAGATTCCTCTGAACAGGGGCCATTTGCTGCCACTCCTCCTGGGTGAATTCTATAGTCACGTCCTTGAATGACACTGATGCCTGTAACAGCACATTTCTATTCAATCTGAAGCATTCAGAATTAAATGATGTAGAAATCACCCATGAAATCAATCTGTATCATGTTTAACTCTAAAAAGCTTGAATGAATATAAAGGATGCCTATTTTGAATTTAATTTTATCTTCTACTTTGAAAGTATTACATTAGTAAAAGTTTTTATAGGCAAGGTGCAGTGGCTCATGCCTGTAATCCCAGCACTTTGGGAGGCCAAGGTGGGAGGATTGCTTGAGCCTAGGAGTTTAAGACCAGACTGGGCAACAAAGCAAGGCCTTATCTCTAAAAAAATTTAAAACATTAGCCAGGTATGGTGGTGTGTGGCTCTAGTCCCAGCTATGTGGGAAGCTGAGGCAGGAGGATCGCTTCAGCCTGGGAGGATGAGGCTGCAGTGGACCATGATCACACCACTGTATACCAGCCTTGGTGACAGAGCAATACCTTGTCTCAAAAAAAATGTTTATAAATGATCTATATATATTCATGAGTTATATACATATATGATAAATAGATACATTAGTAAAACTTTTTTTTATTCTTATTTTTGTAGCCAAAAAATGCAAATAAACTTCCTACAATTTTTATTCCAACCCAACAGACTACCTTGGGTATACATCAGGGCAGGGATCAGCAAATTATGGCCTTTGGGCCAAATCTGGCTTGCCAGATTTTTGTTAATGTGTGGCCTTTCTATGTTGCCTAGGTTAATCTTGAACTCCTGGCTTCAAGTGATCCTCCCACGTTGGCCTCCAAAAGCTCTGGGATTATAGGTGTGAGTCACCGCATGTGGCCACTTGCCACTTTTTAAATAAAGTGAACTGGCACATAGGCACACCCAATCATGCTGCATTGTTTATGGCTACTTCTGTGCTGAAATAACACTGAGAAGTTCCATCAGAGACCTTATGATTGTCAAAACTGAAAATATTTATTACTAGCCCTTTACAGAAAAAAATTTACCAACTTCTGGACTAAATAATCAAATTAAAGATAAAGAAAGTATAATACGACAACAAAGAAAACATTTTATATATATAGGGATTATGCAGATTGAAAATAAAAGGATGGGAAAAGACATACTATATAATCAAAACCAAAAGATAGTTGATATGATTGCATTTAATATCATATACAGTAGATTTTAAGGTAAGAAAGAGGTATAAAAAATCAGTAACAATTTGTAATGATAAAATGGTCCTTTCAATAGAAGATACAACAAACCAAAATTAGTATGCAACTGGCAAACACGGCTTCCCAATGTAATCATTTCTCATTATTCACAGATTACGTATTTGTAAATTTACATACTAAAATTATTTGCAATCTCAAAATCAACACTTGCAGTTATTTTGCAGTCACTTTTGGACATGTGCTGAAAGGTAAAAAGTTTGAATTGCCTGACCTACATGTTCCCAGATGAGGCTGAACACGGTGCTACTTTCTTGTTTCAGCTCTGATACTGTAAATAAGTGTTCATTTCTCAATCTATATAGTGCCATATTTACTGCATTTTTGTGTTTTTCTTGATGATTTCACTTTTTAAATGGCCCATATGTATACCACTTACATGCTTGCTGTCTAGTGTGCCTACATGAAAGAAGCTTATGATATGTCTCATGGAGAAAATATCTGTTAGATAAAGATCATTCAGGCATTAGTTATAGTGTTGTTGGCCATTGTTCAATCTTTGTGAATCAACAATATTAAATAATGTGTCTTTATGCATAAAGATACATAAAAACAAGATTATGTACTGACTGGTTGACAAAAATGTGACCAGAGGCTTAACCCTGTATTTCTCCACTGAGCAATGGTTCAGTAGTAACTTTTGGGAACATTACTAATGAGAATAATGAGAACTGACTGTATATAAACAAAAGTTGACAGAAATGAGATACCAATCTGCAATTATAATTAGTGATTTTAATGTAACTCTCCCAGTAACTCATAGAAAAGCAGATTAAGAAAAACCAACAGCGATATAGAACAGGAGTCAGTAAACTATAGCACAAAGATCAAACCCAGCTCACCACTACTGTTTTTTTTTTTATATACAATTTTCATGGAACATAGCCACATTCGATTTTTTTTTGAGATGAAGTTTTGCTTTCATTCGATTTTTTTTTTGAGATGAAGTTTTGCTTTCATTGCCCAGACTGGAGTGCAATGGCGTGATCTCAGCTCACTGCGACCTCTGTTTCTCAGGTTCCAGTGATTCTCCTGTCTCAACCTCCTGAGTAGCTGGGATTATAGGCATGCGCCATCACGTCTGGCTAATTTTGTATTTTTAGTAGAGATGGGGTTTCTCCATGTTGGTCAGGCTGGTCTTGAACTCCTGACCTCAGGTGATCCGCCCACCTCGGCCTTCCAAAGTGCTGGGATTACAGGCATGAGCCACTGCGCCGGTCTTCATTTGTTTATGTATTATCTATGGCTACTTAACACTACAGCTGCAGAGATTGGTAGTTGCAACAGAGACTGTATCTCTCACAAAGCCTACTATCTGACATTTACAGAAAAAGTTTTCTGACCACTGATACAGAAGATTGAAAAGACATAATTAACCAACCTGACTGACATATATAGAATAACCTCTGCATAACATAATTCTCTGGTGTCCTTTGCACATTAAAAAAAAAGGCAGTCTATCTCACTAAATTGGAAAAAGTTAAAGTCATACAGTATAGCTTTAGATCTTAGCTGACAGATGTAAAGAGCTGATAAAAGCAATGCTAACATCCTTACTAGAACATAGCTGGGCAAATAGAAAATTAATATCCTTTTTTTGAACTATTAGGAGAGAGATAGGTACCTGCAGGGAGAATCAGAACGTTCTTATTTGCTTACTGGAACAGATGCTACTCAACTCCATCTAAGACAATTAGGAACATAAAACTAGAAAAATTTAACAACCTGCTAAAGGCAAGTGTATACTAGTGTGAGTATGTGAAGTCCCTGGGAGCCATACACATAGAGCGATTTTCACCTTGCTACAGGATCAAAGGGAAAGTCAAAAGAGAAATTAGGCTGGGCACAGTGGCTCACAGCTATAATCCCAGCACTTTGGGAGGTTGAGGCAGGCAGAACACTTGAGGTCAGGAGTTCGAGACCAGCCTAGCCAACATGGTGAAACCCTGTTTCTACTAAAAATACAAAAATTAGCCAGGCGAGGTGGTGCATGGCCGTAATTCCAGCTACTTGCATGGCTGAGGCAGGAGAATCACTTGAACCCGGGAGGCAGAGGTTGCAGTGAGTTGAGATGGTGCCACTGCACTCCAGCCTGGGTAACAAAGCAAGACTCAGTCTCAAAACAAACAAACAAAACCCCCAAAACACAGAAATCAGAACATACATTGAGATTACTCACAGTGAATAGACAAAATACCAAAATGCATGAGATGCAGATAAAGCAGTGCTAAGCATGAAATTCATAGCTGTAATACCCATATTAAAAACAATCCCAAATCAATATCCTAATTGTACACTTGAAGGAACTAACTGAGGTGGGGACTTTACTGCTAACCTCACAGAAATGAAAAAGACAGTAAAAGAATACAATGAACTGTATAGCAACAAATTACACAACCTAGACGAAATGGACAAATCCCTAGAAGCACACAAACCACCAAAATGGACTCAAAGAAAAACAGAACATCCAAACAGACTCATATTAGAAGACTGAATCAGTAATCCAAATCCTCCCAACAAAGAAAGGCTCAAGACCAACTGGTTGGTCTTTAAATGTCTGGTGAATTCTACTCATACTATAAGTTACCTTGAATCAAAGCCAGATAAAGAAATCACCCAAAATCTATCATCAATATCCCTTCTGAATATGCATGCAGAAGTTTTCAACAATATACTAGCAAACCAAATTTTCCAACAAATAAAAAGGACTATACACCATGACCAAGTACAATTTAATTCCAGGAATGCAAGGCGGCTCACTGTTAAGAAAATAAATCAGTGTAATATATCAGAATAATAAAATGAAGAAAACAAATCACACAATCATCTCAACTGATGCAGAAAAAGCATTTGACAAAAACATCCTTTCATGATAAAAACATTTAACATAGTAGGAATAGAAGAGAACTGCCGCAACACAATAAAAAACATTTCTGAAAAACCACAGCTCACATAACACACTAGGCTAAAAAACAGGAAGTTTTCTTCCAAATATCAGGAATAAAATGGGGATGCCTCCACTTTCATCACTTCTTTTTTTTTTTTTTTTTTTTGAGATGGGAGTCTCATTCCAGGCTGGAGTGCCGTGTCACCAGGCTGAAGTGCAGTGGCACAATCTTAGCTCACTGCAACCTCCACCTCCTGGGTTTAAGCAATTCTCTTGCCTCAGCCTCCCGAATAGCTGGGACTACAGGCGCGCACCACCACACCCAGCTAATTTTTGTATTTTATTTTTAGTAGAGACGAGATTTCACCATGTTGGATGTTGGCCAGGATGGTGACCTTGTGATCTGCCTGCCTCGGCCTCCCAAAGTGCTGGGATCACAGGCGTGACCCACTGTGCCTGGCCTGCTTTCATCATTTCTCTTCATTATACTGGAAGTTCTAGCTAGAGCAAACAGGTAAGACAAAGAAAAAAATGCATCCAAATTGGAAAGAAAGAAGTAAAACTATCTCTACTCATAGACCATGAGATTTAATATATAGAAAGGACTAAAGAAGAGACAAAAAACTACTAGAGCCAATAAATATATTCAGCAAAACTGTAGGATACAAGATGAACACACAAGAATTATTTATTTCTCCGAATACTAGCAATGAATAATAAAAAAGAAAACAATTTCATTTACAAGAGAGCAAAAAATCATGAAACAGGAATATATTTAACCAAGAAGGTGCATGACTTACACGTGAACACTAGAAAACACTGCTAAAAGAAATTCAGAAGACATAACTAAATGGAAAGACACCCTGTGTTCATGGATTGGAAGATTTAATATTGTTAAGATGACAATACTCCCAAAAGTGATCTACAGATTCAGTGAAATCTATATCAAAATCCCAATGGCCTTTCTGCAGAAATGCTGAGCCTACAATTTATATGAAATTGCAGAGGAACCTGAATAGTCAAAACAAACTAGAAAAAAAAGAAAAAAAATTGGAGGAATTATATTTCCTGATTTAAAAACTTATTATAAAGCAACAGTAATCAAGACAGTGTGATACTGGCATAAATACAGACATACAGATCCACAGAATAGCACTGAGAGCCCAGAAATAAACCCATACATTGACCATTTATTGGGAAAAAAATAGTTTTCAACAGATTTTTTCCCTAATAAATGGTCAATGTAATTATCCCTAATAAACGGGATAACTGAATCTCATCAAAAGAATGAAGTTGGACTCTTACCTCATACCATATTTTAAAATTGCCTCATAATAGCCAGGCATGGTGGCTCACACCTGTAATCCCAGCACTTTGGGAGGCTGAGGCAGGAGGATCACTTGAGATCAGGACTTTGAGATCATCGTGGTCAACATGGCGAAACTCCGTCTCTCTACTAAAAAACTATAAAAATTACCCACGTGTTGTGGCATATGGCTGTAATTCCAGCTACTCGGGAGGCAGAGGTGGGAGAATCT